>JALIZH010028821.1:0-10055 GCA_030522465.1 Rhipicephalus appendiculatus | reverse complement strand
CGACAGTTGATCTACTATCCCAACTACCTCTATGATGGACGCAAGTGGCTCTTATTCCGCGCCATCTACGTTGACATATGTGCCACCTTCAACGCTGACTCACAGTGTGCGCACTTTCCTCCAGCTCTGCTACTATCAACGCAGAATTTACCGCTTCTTCTACCGCTACATTTGTTACGTCGAGCAGAGCCGCACGAATCCCCCTTACCGTTTCCCCTGCTCCGTAACAACCACTAACTTGCCTTCCCCGCCCCTTGGACTACGCCGGCGTTTATTTGTATGGACTTCTTTCCATCACTCCTGCTACCAACTGATAGATGATTTTTGCCATCGATTACGCGCTAAGCAGAGACTTCACCATTGACATCTGCATCGGCTAGCAATGTTGCCTCTCATTTCACACCACGTCATTCTACAGCACGGCGCACTACGTGAGCCGCGCATCGTCCGAAGGACGTGTATTTCTGTCGGTCGTCGTCAAGCAATTCTAGAGGAATGCAAGGTCTTTCACCACACCACCACATCTTACAATCATAAAACGAATGGTTTAACAGAAACATTTAATCGAACATCAGGTGATATTCTGACAATGTACGTCACTTCCGGTTACTAAGACTGGACCCGTGTCATTCTCTTCGTGATGTACGCACAAAACACTGCTACGCAGACCACTACTGGACTCTCTCCTGTCTTCTACCTACAAGGACTCGAGCCCTCCTGCACGTTATGCGCAATAACTCCTTGCCACGCTTATGTGAGTGAGTCGACGGCAGTTCCCAAGCTACTAATTCGCTGAAGAGGGTCGCCAGGGAGCCAGATCTAACGCCACTGTAGGCAAGCAGCGTCAAATACACCAACGAGATGTCTCGAAGCCTTTTAGCGTCGTATGCCCGTGACCGACTTGTGTGGCGCTGGATTCCTTGAGCTAGCCCCGGTTGGCCAACGAAACCTCTTTCGAAGTACCGCGGCCCGTACCGTATGGTCTAGCAAGCCTCGTACTTGATCTTCGGCGTCAAGCCACTTGATCTTTCTTCTATTCTATACTCAATCTCAGAAGTACCTTGCAGCACTGTGGAAAGTGCAGGGCTTGTTAGCCAATAGGAAAGGCGAAAGCCCCCCTCGAGACGTGTTCATCCGCGTCGCGTCGTCTGCTCGTCGTCTCTTTGGCGTAGGCTCGCCTACCTTGTCGATACTTACTCCGTCTACTTAGTACAAAATGCAAAAAACCGCTGCGGGAACGCCACCTCGCCGTTTCTTTATGTTCAGAAACCCACTCGTGCAGGGCGTGTTCGCTGGCGTTTGTGAGGAACGCGGTTCTTTTTATAACAGCGCTCATGTTGGCGTTTTCACCGAGTTCTTTTTGTCAGCATGGTCGACGCCCTTTCAGCAGCAATCATGTACCATTCTTGAGTGTAACAGCAAATCATTGGCACAGAAAACAATATAGACATTCAGGGTGTTTCGCAGCGTCAACGCACGGACGCTAATGTTGTGGCGACATCTGCTCAGTTAACATCAAACCACTTTTACGGCTTGGCATCGCCTCAGTAGACCTAGCAGCACCAAAACAAACGAGCGATATAAATAATTGCGAAAGAAGATACCTGATTATTTGCCCTCAGCGTTAGATTAGACTAAGCGATGACAGATTATGCCACTTATTTCTGGCTGTCCGGACAGGGAGCCAGTAAAAAGCACAAATTCGGATCGAAGCGGGTGGTCTGGGGTGTATGGGGGCTGCCATGTTGCTGTACGTCATCGCGGTTAGGGTGGTTATTACGGCTACCAGCCGGTAATCTCTTCAATATTTCACAAATTTCGAAGTGCATGCGTGAAGGGCCTAACGTGCCACGTATCGCCGTAACGCGTCATGCGAGAAGCACAGCTGAAGCACTTGCACCTCGTTGATAATGAGAGTTAAGCCCGGGACTACATTACGTGCTGCGCAAGGACACTGCCTGTTACTCCTCGTAGCTTCGGCAGTGCTGCAAGGTAATTGTGAGATGGAGTATAGTAATCAAAAATATCGAGACATCAGATTGTGCAATGGACCTAGGTGATTCCCCGAGAGATCGAACATGCATGTCCGGTCGATATCTGTTAGCATTTCTTGAGGAACCTAAAACGATTAATATGTTGAACAGGTACGTCCACCTTTCTTGCAGGCTTTCTTGCAGGCTGCAAGCTGTGCACGCATAGCCCTTTAGAGAGCGGAAGCAGCCCAACCCCGCACACACTAGAGACAAATAAATCTGAGAATACATTTTTGCTGAAGACAGGCTACCAGAGTGAAATTTCGCTGCAGCAAAATAATTAGTTGGAAGGAAAAAATATTGATGCGCATACACAAAAGCAGACACGGACTCAGGAAACACGGACTAGCGCTAGTCCGTGTTTCCTGAGTCCGTGTCTGTTTTTTGTGTATGCGCATCAATATTTTTTCCTTCCAAGTATGAACCAACTCGCCCAGCAGCAAGTTTTATTGAAAATAATTAGTACTGTAGATTTACGCACAATGCAAGCTGATAACAACCATCAAAGGCACTGAAGTGAGAACACACAGCAAATGTTACTTTGGCCCTTTATGTCTCATTAACAAAGAAAATGACGACATTTTATATCGAAACCGTGCATTGACTGACATAAGCACTCTTCGGTAAAAAAAATTTTCCCTAAAAGTGACGCCAAGTTTGTTTGTTTTTTTTTTTTTTTTGAAAATGGGCTTTTTTTGAAAAAAACTTGGTTTTTAAAGTATTTCTTTCTTTTTTTACGCTGCTTGTAGGAAATCGATCTCTCGCAGGAATATTTCAAATGCTTTTTTTCTGTATGTGATACAGTTTTGAAGTTTCTGTGTAAAATAACAAACGGGCGAAGACGCATCAACTTTAGCAAACATTTTCGATTTGGGCCGTGTCTACCATTTTTTTTTTTTACATTTTTTACCCTTGGTGGACAGCATCAAAAAACCATGGATGTAATTCACAGTATTCCCTATTAAAATGAACACCAAAAATTTTCGACGCAATGTTTATAGTTCGCATTAAATTCGGCGAAGAAATCCAAAAATATTGCGGCGAGAAAAAGAAGACGCCCGCGCCACCACCTTCAAATATTTGTTTCGCGCGCTCGGAGCGTTCTTTGGAAATAAAATTGTCGGTTCCCTGCACTTCGAATATGCCGGCACATCATGTAAAAATCCCAGACAAAACAAAAATATCGACCGGACATGCATGTTCGATCTTTCGTGGAATCACCCACCTGCCTTACTATCTCTGTGCCGTGGTATTCTGCCCGTAATTCGCCAGGATGGCTCTGTTTCGGAAGGGAAGTAAACAGAGAGTGTTAGAACACCGCACGCAAAGCTTGCAGACATTGCGGGCGTAGCGTTAGCGTTCGTCACTTAACGGGAGCCCGCAAGAGGCTAGCGTACGACGCATGCGCAACGCAAACGCAAAGCTTCGCGTACGCTGTTCTAAAACTCTCTAAAAGCGGCACTGTTTGCAGAAGCAGAGAACGCTGCTGATGTAGAAAGAAAAGAAGACGATTCGGCAACGCAAGCTTTGCGCTGGTTCTGCCATTGCTGGTCAGTCTCCAATAGTATAATGCTTATTTAAAACGCTTCATTACACTATCAATAGCTTCTCTCATGCTTTCCTTGGATTCAATATGTGTTGCCTTATTGAGGCTGTGGTTAACTGAAATAGGCCCTTGGTTCCCCTTCTTTTGTTGTTTAGATAATGGGTTGCGTAATAAGAAATACTAAAACATGATAGCGAAGGACATCCTCGACTACAGCAGAACTTCATGGCATCAAAGAAGCTGTCCTATATATCTTGCGTCAAACGCCGAACCGATGGGTGGTCTTCACCGACTCCAAGGGAGCGCTACAGATACTGTTCAACCTCTTAAAGAAAACAAATCATCACCCGATTTCATTCGATATAGCGTACTTGCACCACTTGGCTGTTACCACAGGTAACTTTATCACATTTCAGTGGATACCAGCTCATTGCGGTATTCTGGCCAACGAAAAAGCGGATGAAGCGGCACGCAAAGGACTTCAAAACCGAAATTACAGGCGAACCTATTTTACCAAATCTGATGCTTCCCAACTGGCTAAGAGACTTGCTTCCGAAGAAAACAAGAGGCTCTGGAACCTTTCGACACATCATTATGATTTCCTCTACTCTATCGACCCACATCTAAGAACAAGACTCCCATGCAGAAGTCCTCGACATCTGGAAACTTTGTACCATCGTCTTCGACTGAACAGTGCTTATGGAAACAGCTTACGGTACCGCGTTGGTCAAACCGAAAGTCCATACTGCAATAACTGTGGCTGAATAGAAACTGTCGAACATATTTTATTTGAGTGCCGAGCGTATGCCGATGAGCGTGCGCTCTATGAACATTCCATGCATATGCTGACCCGAAGAACTTTATCAATTGACTGCGTCTTGGGCCCTTTACCCTGCGCCACGCAACAGAGGCATGCTATGAAACTATTATTCAGATATTTAGAGAGCATCGGTCAGCTCGACAAACTTTAATGGCACCTTGAAAGCACGTAATAAGTCACTCTCAGCACACGTGCCCGCCCAAGAGACAAAAAACTCAGTTTGTGTTTTTACCTTTTTTTAATTCTATTTTAACTTTTTTATTTTTTTTTCTATCTCTCTCTCTCTCTCCCTTTGTGTCTTTCAGTCCCCAATCCCCTTCCCCACGCAGAGTAGCAAGTCAGCGATTTACACACGCCGGCTAAATTCTCTGCCTTTCAATAAAGAGCTCTCTCTCTCTAAAACATGAGAACTTTACTTGCTCCATATCTAGAAGCGAAACCGGCTCTGTAGCAAAGATTCTGGGTGCAACGCTTTAGCGAAAAAACAAGAAACTAAATCTTCAGCAATGACGCACTAGTAATATTAATTGCTGGAACTTTACACGCCAAAACTACGATATGTTTATGAGGCGCGCCGTAGAGGAGGTCGAGACTGGAAAAACGATGTCCTACAGCACACGCGCTTAGCGCTTAGCGGGCGTCTCCCATTCCCTGTCGCGGCAGAACAGTGTGCCGGAAATTTCGACCGCCTGGGGTTCTTTAACGTGAATTTACATCTATGTACAGCATCAAAATCCAAGTACTAGTGGACTTTCGCCTCGTTCGAAAATGCTAGAGCCGCGGCCACGATCAAATCGGTGCCCATCGGGTCGGCAGCCGTGCACCGTAACCACTGACAGCAATTCTCTTAAAAAGAACTCGTGCCGCATTTACCGCACGTGAGTCGCCAAAACAGACACTCAACCATCTAGGCCACAACGCACACCGGTCGCGAGGCGGTAAAATGGGTCTTATCAAGATACAATGGTCGAAGACGCGAGTCGAAGACGCGACTGTGTTGTAGAAAACTTCATTTTGGAACGTGTTTTTCTTCACACAGAAACATGATTGCGGCCTCAAATGAAAGCTTCGTCTCCGTACTACTCAGATCTCCGAGAAATTTGCAGGATTCCGTCTAGTTCTTTCAGACGGCCTGTTTTTGTCCCGAAAAAACGAGGCGTGATTTCGGCCGCTTCCATAGGACCCCATTGTTTAAACTTTAGTCGTCGTGGGAACAGAATGTGAAGCCCCGATGTTAACGATGCTGCATTTGTTAAATGCGGTACAGCTTCTAGAAGGTGCCCCTTTAAGAAGTTTTGGAAATTGCGCCTCTACGATTTTTTATCGTCGAAAAATGACCCTGTCCCATTGAAAACTTGAGAGCTTCCAGCCGTGGCCGCTAGGAGCGCTGATCATCCAATGTCCCCGGAAGCTGGATCTGATGGCAAAAGAAGCGACCGTGCCAAATCAAACGTTGCCGCACCACAAACGCTGAAGAAGACGGCGCGCTTACGTTCAGGTTCGGTGATGCCGTTAGCCTCAAGAAAGAAGTTTGGGGGGTGCTTGATAGGCCACCCACTTCTCTGAGAAGGCCGGGTCGAACTCTTCGTAGTGGCCTAGAGCCGCCATCCTGCGCTGAAAGTCTCGCCGTCCGCACAATGGTTAGGGCTAGTGGTATTTCGTAGGCGCCGTCAACCCCACGAGTACGCAGTCGCCATTTCCCGTCCTTACAGTTTCCGTTGCAAATCCCATCCTCGTCGCCACTTGTTGAGTATTAGGAAGTATGGACAAGTGTAAGAAACACCAACTACATTTAATAACTCATTATGCGGTCACGCCGGCGCAGCGTAGTCGGGCTGGCGACGTATGTTGAAAGTGGGGTGGCTGGTGGCAAACGGGGGGTTGGGAGAATAAAACATTTATTTGATGTTCTGCGCGAGAAGATCGGTGGGTGGGATTCTCAGTCCGGGATCCCATTGGCGCGGGCCGCTGTCCTAGCACATTTCACGAGGGCCTCTTGGGTCTTCGGATACGAGCTGGACAAAGAGAGAGAATAAAGCATTTATTTGATGTTCTGCGCGAGAAGATCGGTGGGTGGGAGAGCTTGATCTTGGCCCTTGGCTGCGTTGTGCCCTCTGGCTGGTAGTGCGGCAACCAGTGCCCGTGCAGCTGCCATTTCTACCAACAGATGGCGACAGCTGCTCAAGTCACTACACAACATTTTACGTACACTAGGTAGACCACGCAAACACGGTAACGCTAAATCTGAAAAATAGCGTGCGTGCGGTACACGCTACGGGTCTTTTAGCGTACTGCGCATGAGCATTCGATCCCGCTATTCCGCTAAGCCCGCTATCCCGTTCAGCCCGCTAAACTATACCTATTATTCCCTTGTGTGGGCTAAGGAATCCATAAAAGCGTTTCGCGACTTTCTTTTTTCGTAATAGTTTGTCTAACCGCGACAATATATTTTCGGCTGTGACCAAGTGGGGCGCCCGGAAGCGTACGCTACTAAAGCACGGCTAGGTCAGCTAGTATAGAAAACCAGCCCTGCCCAGATGGCGCGTCGAAAACGCACACGTGGCGCCCCCCAAACGAGTTGGCTGAAAAAGCCCTAGTAGGACAGGGCTACAGTGTACTAGAATGGGGTAGTGCGCTCACTGAGAGGCGGAGCGTGACGCACTTCATGTCGCCGCCGACAGGCGGCGCGGCTCGCAGTGTCACCTGAAACTTTCCGGCGGGTTGAAGGCGCGGGCATTGCGCGCTGCTGTTTTGCGCGTAAGAAAAGCCGAATTTACTGTGCGGATGCAACTTTTCTGTGTGTGTTGAAATAAATTACTGCCGTTGTGATGGATTTACGGAGGGTGGGTGATGTTTTAAGTGGCTATAGCATAGATGAATGCGCCTCCACACAGCCGCTGCAGTAACGGCTAGGGCGTGTAGTTGAAGGCGTTCAAGTTTTTTTTTTTTTTTTGACCTACGGATCGATACGATCTTCAATGCTCTTTCGCCACTGTAGGGATCATAGCGACTTCACTCCAGCCTTTCGAGCCCCACTGTGCCGAATATAAACAACGCCTCAAATTTTAATTCTTTTTTTTCTCGCATATGAGCTGGTCTAATTGTTACTAACCTACTTAATGCCTTTTTTTTCGTGAATCATTCATGGGTGGAATCACATGGCTTTGCGATAAATTTATCCGCATCGTAATCTTTACAAACCTTTTATTTGCAGACGTAGATCATACAAGGTTACCAAAACTGGTTGAATTCGTAGGCGAATATGGTACTATATAGTTGCCGACCCAATGAAAAAAAATATCTATGCATAGTTATTATGAGTACATAACAAGTAATATACATCACGTGCGTACACATATTTTTACTGCACCGAAGAATTGGACCATTTCTTCGGCAGCATGAATAAACAGGACAGGAAGAAACACACGACAGCGTCACGCGCTGACAAATTGATTTTATTTGCACGAAACCCTGTCTATGTATGCGCAAACGCTTGCTATATCACAATATAGATTAACAATGCAGAAATTGATCGTGGTCAAACAATAAACAGATGCAACAAACGTATGAACATCTGCTAATCGACCACAAACATAAAAAGGACAGCAAGGAATATTCAATTTCATTCAAAAGCCTATCAGTAGGCATCTAAAGACCAAAGACAGAAACATCGTCACTGTGCAACTCCGCAAAAAAAGGAAAAAAAATATCAATGCACGCAACACAAATGAATCTACGCAATGTGCACTAGCAGTGCACTGTGCACTAGCATGCGCACATTGAGCATAAGCACAGAAACACAGAGCTAGGGTAATGATAGGAACGTACGCCGGCGATGCTTGCAGTCGACAGTCGACGAAAACTTAGACGATCTAACAGGCACTAGAATATCCCAAAAGGAGCCCAATCCCTATGGGCCTCCCCTGCTTACTAATGACAGCTACTTCAGTCTCCCTTCTACTTTTCTTTTACATTTCTATGCAGCCCGTGTCACCCATCAGTCGTCCTGTGCTGAGAACTTGGTTCAATATAGTTCGACAGCGAAACAATCCCCAGCGTTTTTTTTTTCCAAGTACACCCCCCTCCCCCTGCGTTTCACCGAAGCACGAGTATGGCTTTGCAGTTGTTCACTGTACAAAGTTCACTGTACAGTATACTTCGCAGTCAGCGCCTCGTGCTTTCTTGCTTTTTTTTTTTTGTTGTTGTTGTTGTTATCGTACTTGACTCTGCAGCTGTTTTTTGTCGTCATACGCTGCCCCAGAAATTTCTCTGCAGGTACGCTGCATGCTCTGTGCGCAACCGCCGGAGGCTGTAAAAAGCGTGTCCTTCCCGTCCAGATGCAGCGGCAGGCCGTCTTTGAGACAGTTGGATCATGCGGATAGACACAGATGCTGATCCTTCAGAAAACCAAGCATAAAGTGCAGCAAAACGGCACTTTTGGCACCGACAAATTCCTTCAAACGAATGAATGGCGTGAACATGCGCTGCAGGGCACACACGAATGGAAACTGTATATAGCTTCAACTACTTGGGTCAGCTTAAAAAAAAAAAGAAAGAATGAAATGCAAGACCCCCTGACCCCTTCTATTTTTTTTTATCTTTCTTGTGTCATTCTGCTGGCCCTCTCCGCGCCTCCAACACCGCGTTTGTTAATATTCCGCGAGCTTAAAGGCCAACTCCGGAGGTTTTTCGAGGTCAATGGATCTCAATGAAATTCGCTGGGTACGTTCCCTTGCACATTTCCGTCATTTATGCCAAATTTCAAGCTTGAGACATGCGCTGATTGTTTGCAAATGAATTTTAAAGATTGTCTGCAAACGCCCACCCGGCTTCCCACAATTATTGGCAACATTGCGTGTGTGACGTGTTGGTTTGCCGGTCGACGGAAGTGACGCAGCCAATGGGTTCGCTAACTTTGGCCGCTACAGCGTATATTGTGCTGGTCACAAGGCGACGGTGTTTGGCCGGCGCTTCGCTGGTTTGGCGAGCGATTTTATGTTCTCTGTGGAGGAGCGTGTGATATTCCGCGCCGGCGGGACCAGCATGCCTTGCACGACTTCCGGTTCGTAACAAACTACTACGTCATACTTGGACAGTACACTCGGTTGGGTTTCGGTTTCGGTATTGCGTCTTTTTGCATATTAAAAATTATTTTCGAATTTGCTGAGCATTTCAGCTATCGGGCGCGTGACAAGAGTGTCTCAGGAACATAAAAGCACCATTATCCTGACACGGTCAAAAAATCGCCGGAGTTGGCCTTTAAGCGTAACCCGACCAAGGAGACGCGCGGACGGGCTTTGTACCTCGCACCCCGCAAGAGAAGTTTTCAGGAGATACTGGCGGCAGCGCCCCTGGCGGGCGCCCAAGCTGTCGACGCGGAGAGGGCCGCGCCGGCGCGGCGGCGGGATACGGCAGTGAGCCCACTGCCCCATTCTAGTACACTGTAGACAGGGCTTCTGGGCCACGTTTAAGCGCATACGGAACGTTGCGCGACATGTTATCGGCTGTGTCTGCGTTTGTGCCGTGTGCGTTTTTTCTGCGAAATTTACAGCACAGAACATCGAGTTTATGCGCATTGTCGAAGGCAACAGATCGGGAGCTGCGACTGGAGAGCTAACGAGCAGTGATGCCACAGGTTTTCTTGCAGTACGGCTTC
>JALIZH010028820.1:0-53805 GCA_030522465.1 Rhipicephalus appendiculatus | reverse complement strand
AAAACCGTGGCCTCCGAGATAGTTCCGGCAATCGCGGAGACCACGGGCAAGAAAAACCTGACGGTGGTCATGGCCAACAGTTTGCGATTTACTTGTATGACGCACGTGTTAGCATTTGCTAGTTAAAGCTGAAACTTTGAGCCTTCAGTGCGTACGTGTGCGATGCTGTGTGGTGACGACCAGTTCAGATTATGGGTGGTCGCGGAGTGCGCGATGTTTATTACGTGCTTCGCCAGTCCGCATTTAACTGCTGCACGGCGCGCACCGCTGTCTGAGGCTCTGCTGAGCTTCATAGTCAAGGTAACCACGGTTCTACGCCAAGGCTGCTCAAAACAATAACAGGAGACCTACATTATCACACTTTCTAATGCGACAGGCTTTGGAGAACGCGAGTAATGCGCTCACCCAACACGTTCGCAATGGCCCGTATGCAGCGCTCTCGCCGTTCTGCTTCGTGCAGCAGCTACGGAAATCGGTAAAAGTGAAGTCCTTTACGTCCGTGGCAATAGACAAGTTGCATAAATGCCAGCAACACTGTAAAAAGCCCCGAAATGTTCAAGCAACTCTCGGCTCAGCCGCCATCGTGCATGAAAAGATATTAAAAAAACACGCAAAAACGTGCGAGTGAAAAGAAGTATGAACGTGAGATAGACGTTTCATTTCAATGCGAACATTTTGTGTGGTTCAGGTGGTATGCACGCCGGCCAAACACACGGGACTGCTCATGCACAATGGCGGCCGTTGGCTGTTTTCTGTACATGCGTACAGATGGCGCTGCAACAAAATCTTTTTTGCAACTCGTCTATTCACAACGCAACCGTAGCGCCGACTGAGGCCTTTTTTCGTATCGCGCGGAGCTCTTGCGTCGGCTCTTGCTTGCGCCGTCGCTCTGGCAAGCACTTCATGGCGGTTCGGTTGCCCATCCAACTAGCGGAGAGATATTCGTAGCTCTTGTTCTGAGTGTTCAATGCGTCACGACACCTAATATTTAGCTCAATCGTTTCGCACTCGCTAGTTGCACAGCAAACTGTGCAAGGGAGTCGGACTTTGCACTACCCAAAACTGCTCCGACAGGTTCCGCTACGTGTCAGCGAAACTCGAGTCTGACGTCTATAAGCACCGCATTTTGACCTGCCATGTAGTGCCGGTGAGAGAGCTACGATTTTCGCATTGTTGAACAATAAAGGTTCATAGCGCACGCGTAAACTTTAGCTGGGTTGCAAGTCATCATGAGTCACATCAACATTTTAGTATTAACCCACCCGATCTTTTCTTTCTGAGTATCCAATTATTAGCTGGCATTCCGGCCTGTTGGCCCACCCGCGTTAGCAGTGGTGATGCACAACTCCACAAAATATACCTAAGCACACACAAACTACGGCAGCTGAATAATTTTCATTGAGCGGTAGCGCACAAACACAGTAGCAGCACCATAGGCGTCGGCAGGATTTTGTCTTGGGGGCTGCAAACCCATGTGGAATCTCGGCTGGGGGGAAGGGGGGACCACGGGTGTAGCTTGGGAGGGGGGGCAAGGGCTGGGGTGGCCTGAGAGGGGGCAAGTGCCCCTTTCGCACCCCCCCTGCCGACGCCCCTGAGCACCACATATTCAGGAACGCCGGCGGAGAAGAGCGGCGCCGCTCTTGTACCGGCTTCAGACCGACGGCGTCGCTAGGCCTTTGCGGGGAGCACGGCTATGCGATGAAAGACAGCTGGCGATCACAGAATGCATCTCCTGTACAATTTTCGTCGTCGCTATTTTAGACAGCAGTGGAAATACGTGTCCGCTATTCGCGGCGTCTTACGAAGCGATGTACTTACAACGAACCAGACGACTCGTCGTCCGGGTTTTCACCGTGCTCACCGGCGGCCGCACGCTGGTTACGTATGCCTCGTATCGGTGCTCGCCTTCGATCTAGATGTTTGACAATGGCTGGCGCATGCAGCGGACAATTCTGACAGTACTTTACTCCAGCAGACATTGTTTTATGTGAAACAAAATCTATGCGACTCTTGTTTCACCTTCTCCGACGACGCACTCACACTGGCCGCTGGCCGGCTCGATGCCGACGACGTAGGGAGGCCTTTTACCTATCGCTTCGAAGTTGTAACCGGTCACTCTCCAGGAGAAAAAACTACGGACGATCCCACCAGCTTGATTTTGTTACCGCTGGCAGTGTTCTTCGTAGTGCTTCGGGATTCAGCACGGAAGCGAGGCATCCGCGACGTCCAGGTTCGGAGGCTCGCGTTCGTACGCGCACGGCCGCTCGATGATAGAAGAAACACGTCAGATCCAGTTGAACTTGCCATAGGCACTTACAATCGCCTATCTCTAGGGCCACTAAACAACATATACGCCGACGATTTGCGAAAATCTGCAAGACAGCTTTCCAGCAGGTTTTTTCTTTTCTTTTCTTTTTCTTAGAGCACGCCCTTTCGTTCACAGAATGCTCTTCTCGCTCCTTGTGGTTCTGCTGCGCCCAGTTCCAGTGAAAGTGCGTAGGCTGGCTGGGGGTCAACCATGAGGCACGACAATGTCATACTATCTTCAAAAACAAAAAAAAAACATTTGTAGTTTTCCCATGCCTTCACTGGAACTGAGAGCGTCACTCGGTGGGGGGCAAAAGCCACCGAAGCAGCTGCAGCTTCCAGTCACGTGATAATAAACTCTCCAACGGCGGTTAAAAATCACGTGACATTAAACTCCCCACGCAGTAAAACTGGATTGTGACATCATTTTGCTACCTCCCTCGGGGGGTGGTGGTAAAACTATGTCCTGTACCGCCTTTAACTCCAACATGAGGTAGTAATTTTAAACCCGAGGGAGTTTTCAGACTTCATGAGCCGCAAAAACCCCAATCTCGGATACTTTTTGCTTACAGTGTACTAGCAGATGCATCCATAGTAAAGGCGTAAACTAATAATGCTTCTGCACACGTCCGGCAAACACCGGAATAACTGTGTTGCATACGCGAATTTAATGGAGACAGACATTTTTCTACTTTTTTCGTTATCCGCCGATTGAAAAAAAATTAGATCACGTAGAGGCACTATGTATAACTTAGACGCTGCTACGCTTTAGAAACAACTAAAAGCTTTCACTTACATGGCGAGTGGTTACCCGGAGCTTCTGCGACTGAGGAATGAATGAGATAATAATAATTATAATTGCTGGAATTTTAAGTCCGCCAAAATGCGATACGGTTATGAGGGACGACGTAGTGGAGGACTCCGGAAATGTTAACAATCTGGGGTTCTTTAACATGCACCTAAGTCTCGGTACAGAAACCTCGAGCATTTCGCGTTCATGGATATAAGGCCGCCGCAGCCGTAGTGGAGGGTTCAGGAAAGTTTTGACCATCTGGTTTTTTAACGTGCACTGACATCGCACAGTACACGGGCCTCTACCATTTCGGCTCCATCGAAATGCGACCGCCGGGATCGAAACCGCGAACGTTGGGTCAGCAGCCGACCACCGTAGCCACTGTTGCACCAAGGTGGACAACACACACACACACAACCACACACACACACACACACACACACACACACACACACACACACACACACACACACACACACACACACACACACACACACACACACACACACACACACACACGCACGCACGCACGCACGCATGCACGCATGCACGCACGCACGCACGCACGCGCACACACACACACACACACGCACGCACACACACACACACACACACACACACGCACGCACGCACGCACGCACACACACACACACACACACACACACACACACACACACACACACATTTATATTTACACACAAAAGTTTTATTTTTAGACTTACATACTTTCTCTAGTATTAATCATCATTTATGCATTCATGCATGAATTTGGATTATCATTTTGATTTTTCGACGTGCGCGTTAGTTTTTATTGTTCCGCTACCCACCTGCCTGCTACTCAGTGACTGGAGTACGTTCTTAATAATAATAATAATAATAATAATAATAATAATAATAATAATAGCCTTGATACTGCAATAAGGATTAGCATGAGCAATACGGGACTGGCAAATTTTTTAATTTTCGAATACCTCAAGAATGTGAAGCTTACATACATAACCTATAACATTTATACAGATATCCGGCGACCCCTGGAATAAAAGTACTGCATACGCGAATTTGATGGCGAGAGATGACTTATCTACATATTTTTCTTAATTTTCCGACGATTGAAGAAAATTACATCCCCTAGAGGCACTTTGTTTGAACTTGGACGCCGCTGCGATTCAGAAACAAGTAAAAGATTTGACTTACTTGGTGAGGGGTGACGCGGAGCATCTGCGATTGAAGAAGAATTGAGAAAATAATGATTATTATTGTTGGGGTTCGACTTCCCGGCAGGGTTGCCGTTGGCTGGACTTGAAAAGTAGCCAGAACTCAAGCTGAAAGTCGCCAAAGTAGCCATGTCATTTAATTCTATCGCCAAATTTGTAGCCAAATAGAACAGAAGTGGTATTATGAGATAGGGTTTCAATTATTGAGCAATAAATAATACCATTTTGAATAAGGAATACCATAGAAGTACCAGTAGTTTTTCCTCTTGCTTAAGTCTTCAATTGCTAAGTCGCAGTTATAATGAATAAGTTATAATTAATAAAATGTGCCATGCTTATACTTTAGGTAGAATAGATGCTGCTCTTGCAGATACAGAGTAGTTTTGGAACATTGCAGCCAACCAGTAAGCGCTAACATTAAATGTTAAGCAGTTTTTCCTTGCTTAAAATGTTGAAATATACTTGTGGGCTAAAGCAGTTTTTCCTTGCTTAAAATGTTGAAATATACTTGTGGGCTAGTTGGTTGATCATGACGGCGTATGACAGCGCACACCAGGTGAGAAGACGAACACGAAAACAAAAGGACAACACAAGTGCTGAAGCTTTGAAGCCGCAGATCGTATTTGATTAGTAGAGCTTACATAATACCCGTCCAGCTTCAGATGGTGAAAGCTGGTGAAGATCTACAGTCGAGCATCATTTTGTTGCGGGTCTGTTTTTGTCAAATTCACACCAGAACAACCGCTGCGGGTCAGAAGGAGGAACTTGCGCGTAGCATCAGCATAGACGGCGGGCAGCGTGAGCAGTTACGCGTTTGCCAGCATACACATAGCTCCACCACTTCATATTTGCAGGCACGAGTGTCGGTAGCATTTTGCCTTGGAAGGTGGGGGGAGGTATGCAAACCCGTGTTGCATCGCGGCTTGGTTAGGGGGAGAGCACTGGTGTAGCTTAGGTGGGCGCAACTGCTGGTCTGGCTTGAAGGGGGCAAGTGCCCCTTCTGCACCCCCCCTGCCGACGCCCATGTTTGAAGGCACGCCGCACGTTGTGTTGGTGTGCCTCGATGGGCACCAACCCGCCGGGGGGTAGGGAAGACGCGTGCGCGCATCGGCTGACACGATAGGACTGCTTAAAAAGAGTGTACTTAATCTGCAAATGCTATAAAAATTGCTACTTAATGCGCCAAAAGAAAAGTTAGAAATACCCAAAAAAGTTGCCATGGCGCCAACCTAAATTTTTTGTCGCCAGACGAGGTCGTAAAGTAGCCAATTTGGCGCAAAGTAGCCACCAACGGCAACCCTGCTTCCCGGAAATACGATTCGGTTATGAGGGACGCCGTAGTGGAGGACTCGGGAAACTCTGACAATCTGGGGTTCTTTAACGTGCACCTAAGTCTAGATACACAAAGCTCGAGCATTTCGCGTTCATGGATATAAGGACGCCGCAGCCGGGACCCGATCCCGCGACCTTCGGTTGAGCAGTCGAGCAACATAACTACTAGATCACCGTGGCGGGTGGGAATAAATGAGAGCACTTTAGTGGTACCTTCAGGAAATATACAACGCCTCGCAATTCCGTCACAAAAGGTGCTTGCCTCTCTTACCAGCTCCCATACACTGCTTTCAGTTTAACAATATATCGCAATATCATCACCCTACGATAACACCTTTATCTCAGGTGTCCGGAACTGATATCCTGTTATTTTAGATGTGAAGCATCTTATGGCGAAGCTTACTCCGGTGGTGGTGGTGGTGGTGTGCCGCGTGCCCACCCTTACTGCGCATGCGCAAACCCTTTAAAA
Source organism: Rhipicephalus appendiculatus (assembly GCA_030522465.1). NCBI lineage: Eukaryota > Metazoa > Arthropoda > Arachnida > Ixodida > Ixodidae > Rhipicephalus > Rhipicephalus appendiculatus. The sequence goes on along the minus strand of JALIZH010028820.1, from coordinate 47,690 downwards.
AAATAAAAATAAAAAACCTCCTCTCCCCCCTCTCTCTCCTCTAGGCATCCCTCCCCGCGGCAAGCACACCCTCACTGCGCATGCGCCTCCCCTCCTCTCTCCCCTCTTACACTCCCCCCTCTCTTCTCTAGGCATCCCTGCCCGCGGCGTCTACACTCCCCACTGCGCATGCGCGTCCCCCCTCTCTCTCCTCTCCTACGCTCCCCCCTCTCTCCTCTACGCATCTCTGCCCACGGCGTTCACACTCCCACTGCGCATGCGTGTCACCCCCTCTCGCTCCTCTACTACGCTCTCCCCTCTCTCGCCTCGCGACGCCGACGCAGGCAGCGTCTGCTAGCGAGTTTCTTGGTTGAAAAAACCGACTGCTCGCGCTGCACAACCGTTCACTGGCCACCCCGTATATATGGCAATGGATCTTGACCTCCAAGGTGGTGCCGGTGGGAGATTTCTACTGTGGGTTGTTGAACAATAAAAATTCGCAGCGTGCGCGTTAACTAAAAGCGGAGTGCGGGTCTCTGTGTCCAGTCGGAGTCTTCTGTCTCTCATTGCCCATTAGCAGCGATTGGCATGTTCCAGTAGGAAACACTGCTCCATCACTGCCTGCTTTGCGCCTCCCCAGTTTTCTCTCCTGCGCAACGCTGCGATGAGCGGCAGCGTCAACGCCGCCGCCAGTGTAAGCGTTGGCGCCCGCTGCTTCACATCTACACATGGTTCCCTTTTTTGTATTGTTCAACAGTTAAAAAAATCACAGCATATCCACGGAGTGAATGATGATGAGTGGGCGAAGCTCTGGAGGTTCATCGATAAACCGTGAATCTTCGTTCAGTACATCATCACAGACGTGACAAACACTGTGTGTATATACACAAGAAATTTTATTTATTCGTGAATGGTAGCTAGACGTGGCTTCCGGTCCCCCTTCATTATAACGGCTTTATGGTCGGTGGAGTGGAGGGATAGGGGTTCTTATATGGCTCCGTAGAGGATTTCCTTGAGGGGAGAGAGGGGGGTGAGCGTAGAGAAGAGAGAGGAGGAGAGGACGCACATCCGCTGTGGGGATGTGGAACGCGGACGCCGCTCCGTACAGTAGAGGATTCCTAGAGAGAAAGGGGGTGAGCGTTGGAGAGGAGAGAGAGGGGACACGCATGCTCTGGAGCGGTGTAGGACGCGGGCGCCACTCCGCACAGTAGAGGATTGCTAGAGTAGAGAAAGGGGGGTGAGCGTAGAGGAGACAGAGGAGGAGAACGCGAGTAATTGCTTACCCAACACATTCGCAATGGCCCGTATGCAGCGCTCTCGCCGTTCTGCTTCGTGCAAGAGTAAGGCGCTGTGGAGCGCGGACGTCAGTCCGTAGAGTAGAGGATTCCTAGAGGAGAGAAAGGGGGTGAGCGTTGGAGAGGAGAGAGAGGGGGGAGGGGACAGTAGAGGATTGCTAGAGTAAAGAAAGGGGGGTGAGCGGAGAGGAGAGAGAGGAGGAGAGGACGCACATCCGCTGTGGGGATGTGGAGCGCGGACGCCGCTCCGTAGAGTAGAGGATTCCTAGGGGGAGAGAAAGGGGGTGAGTGTAGTAGAGGAGAGAGAGAGGACGCGCGCGCCGCTCCGTACAGTAGAGGATTCCTAGAGGAGAGAAAGGGGGTGAGCGTTTGGACCCAACCTGGGCCACAGACACCACCTGCCTAGCCATTGCTAAGCTGCCCCTCTATGCTCTCGGCCATGACTCTAGTGACTGTAGTGGTGGTGGACGGCCTTATTGTACTACAGTGTCTGCTTGACATAGATGACCACACCACCTGTGGGAAGCTCTGCTTCCTCGGTGCACACGATGGGAACTAGAGGTGGTCTGGAACGCGCTTATTCTTCATGGTCATCAGCGTCATCGTCATCACGAGATACTGCCGGTTACGCCGGACGCAGGACAAGGTTAGACTAAGAGGCGCTTCGCCCCTAAAAAACTTCCCCATCTCCCGCTAAAGGGAACCATGTGTGGATGCGAAGCAGCGGGGAGATGGTTAGCTTGAGCGGGAGAAACGTCGCCGCTCCCGTTTTGCGGCAGCGGCCCGGGCGCTCATCGCGGCGCTGCACAGGAGAGAGAATGAGGCGCGCGCGCTCCGTCATTTTCATACCGCGGGACTACCGCGGCGCCTCCAGCAATGTATGCAGTTGTCGCACCACCTGTCGTGCACGGCGCTCCGTAGAGGATTCCTAGAGGAGAGAACGGAGGGGACCGTAGGAGAAGGGGGGAGGGGACGCGCATGCGCTGTGGGGGTGTGGCACGCGGGAGCCGCTCCATTCTAGTTCACTATAGCCGCTCCGTAGAGCAGAGGATTCCCTAGAGCAGAGAGGGGGTGAGCGTAGGAGGGGAGAGAGAGGAGAGGACGCACATGCGCTGCGGGGATGCGGGACGTGGGCGCCGCTGTTTAGAGTAGAGGATTCCTACAGGAGAGAAATGGTGTGAGCGTAGGAGAGGAGAGAGGGGGGAGGGGACGCGCATGCGCTGTGGGGGGGGGGTGTGGGACGCGGGGGGCTGCTCCGTAGAGTAGATGATTCCTGAAAGAGAGAAAGGGGGTGAGCGTAGGAGAGAGAGGGCGAAGGGACGCGCATGCGCTGTGGGCGTGTGGGACGCGAGAAGGAGGGATGGACTAAGCCCCCGCAAGCACATGCAAGCAAGATCAAGGAATGGAGTAAACCTGGGCGACAGACACCACCTGCTTAGCCATTGCTAAGCAGGCCCTCTGTGCTCTCGGCCATGACTCTGGTGACTGTGGTGGTGGTTGACAGCCTTTTTTTACTACAGTGTTCTGGTTGGCATAATGGGTGCTTCCCTACTTCATGAAAATGGCCGGACGCGGGACGCCGGACGCGGGAGGGATGGACATAGCCCCGAGCATAAGATGCTTCGCATCAAAAATGCTTCTAAGTACATGGCAAAAGATAGAGCTGAACAGGGGCATCCTCGGCGCAGACAAGATGTCAGACCTGTGGCACTGCTAAGTTTTTTTACAGCGAAAGCTGTTATGAGATCACAACAAGGGCCTCTTTTTGGTGCCGTAGTTGTCCGCCTCCGCCGCCGCCGCCTGTGTCCGTAACCGCTATCGCGCGAAATAGGAAAAAAAGAACGACATCAGAAAGAATATCCAGGATCGAACAGGGTTGGAACCTGGGTCCTCTCCGTGGCAGCCCAGTATTCTACCACAGAGCTATGCCGGTGCTCCAAACTCCTTCGTCGTTTTCTCGCATCGACCGCGGTTTTCGGCGCGCATTGTTCCATTCCATCAATCAAGCGAAATATGACTCGCCGCAGCAATGAAAGAAAAAAAAAGGAATGGAGGTGCTGGGTATCGCTCCCACCACCTCTAGCATGCTATGCGAGCGCTCTACCATCTTTGCTACATCCTTTTTTTATTTAAAACCTGTTCATAGCGATACAGACATTAGACAGCACAGACACTATCTGCCCCAGCCGAAAAATCAAAATGTGCTATCCGCGATTGTGTATCTTGTTGATTAATTAAGTTAATATTTCATGGTAGCCAATTCTTCAAAGGCAGGTAACCACTGCGGTGGTTCACTAACAGATTTGTACTCGAATAAGCAGACCATTTTCTTTAAAGGGACCCTGAAACGGTTATTTGAAGCTTTGTCAGCGTTTAGGCTAGAGCATCATCGAACCATTGGCACCACAAATTTCGCTGCACGCCGTGTACCAAGGCGGCTACGGCCAATTATATCATACCCTCCTTCTCCCCCTGCCTTGCCTCCTCAACTCATGAGACACGCTGGCATCGCTGGCGAACGCAGAGCTCACGTGAGCACACTCGACGATTTGAGCTTCGCCCAGTGATGACCTCCGAGATTGCACGCCGACAGGTTGCGTGCAATCTCGGAGGCATAGCCCAGTGCGCCCGGCAGCACGCACGCCGTCTGGCAACATATACATCGCGGAGTGGTTTATATCTGCTCCGACAGGTGCCGCCACCCTACCAGCCAATTTTTCGTGCGCGCACACCGCAGCCAATCAGATCGTGCGCAGAATGCATGTCATACTCGGGAGGGGCGGTTGAAAACGCGTTGGGCTGAGCCGCAGTGGTCTGCAGCGATTCGCAGCTTTATAGCGTTGTAATCAATTACACAGTGTACGCAGAGAGCTTAAATTAGTCTGTAAATGAGCCTTAGGACTTGGTCTACTGGCTCAATGTGTTTGTACAAAATCGTCAAAACCGTTTCAGGGTCCCTTTAAAGTATTCACTAGCAGGCCATACATCCACGTCTTCATTTCGAACAGCCATTCGCGTTTTCCACACGCTATGCATACAAAGTAGCATCACCGTGTCGTAGGGCACCCCTCCTGTATCTTGAAATGGTAAGAACCGGATACCGAATGATGTTAATGGGAATTCTCTTTTAAATGTCCTTTGCAGGATATATCAAAGGAAGACGGAGTCCCAGCAATCCAAGAAAATATGCTCAATAGTTTCCGGTTTCTTGCAATTGTAGCTGTTTACACCCCAAGGTAGTAATATTCCCTTCTCTTTTAGCCTCGGTTTGACAGGAAGCGTGCCCGTAAGTAGCACGAAGAAAAACGTTTTTGTGGTGGCCCTCAACTGGCATTCTTTTAACCCCTTTTAAAACATTCTTTTCACTCCCACTTGCATATATCGCCCAGTATCTTGGAACAGGACACACATCATCCACAAAATCTCTGTACAATCGCTTTTTTTTTACAGAGCCCAAATATTCTAGCGAAAAGTGCGCTCTCAGGAACCGATAAGCACTTATTATTGCGATAGCAATTATATGGACACTCTCGGCTGGTTTTGGCGTCGGAGTCGCCGCCGCCGCAGGCCGCCGCCGTCATCCCCCCGTATATGTATACGTATATATATAACCGGCCCTGCCCGTCGTTCGTGAGCGTGAAAAGACGCGGGGGGGGGGGGGGGGGGTCCCTCGAGCGACCTTGGATTTTACGAGCGCGGTCGTCGCGGGCGCGCGCGTTATCGCCCCTTCTCGGCGGCCGACAGCGGGGGGGCCGGTGTACCCTTCTACGTGCTGCGCTCTCAACGCGAAGAGAATGTGGTGAACAGTGTCCCTGGAGCCAGTGATGTTCCGTGCAGGGAATTTTCCCTTTTTCAGGGAATTTTCGACAGTCATTTGGGACGAAAGGGAAAAAGGGAATCTTCGCGATATTGCAGGGAATTTTGAGGGACGGCGAAATTTTTTTTTATAACGATCAAAAGACTGTGGACATGAGGCTTTCGCAACTCGCAATCGTTTCTGGCGCATGTAGCGCGCCAAACCACAGCCTCTAAGGTTCGTTTTTAAAGAACATAGTCTTTCTTGGGATAATTCAACGCAGAAACATTGATGACATTGATTTGACTGACTGCTGGTTTGTTTGGCCAGCGATTCAGCTGCCCGGCGAAAGTATAAGCCCGTGCTCAAAAGCCCGCCCATCTTGATCTGTTGAATCTGTTCATACTTATGAACATTGTCAATCAAAAGTTCTGCGGTCAATTGAAAGGTTTCCCAGTCAATATATATTCTAGTCACTTCACATTTATTTATTTTTTTTCTTTACGGTAGTTTTCAGAACCGTTCCTAATCAAGTCAATAAAATGTTAAATACCACCAAAAAAAGCTTGTTTTATTTCACAATATTTAGTCACCATTATTGAAAAGTTGCCGTGCTCTTTGTACAAAATGTGGTGCATATAGATACAGAGCGTCTGCTAGGCACATTAATGTACGCCACGTCACTCAGTAACAAAAAAAAAAAACAAAAAAAAAAAAACTTTGCTTCTTATGCAGTGGCCGTGTGCATGAGCATGTACAGCATTCCTTCCGCATCGCATACCGCTTAAAGCGAGCTCCAAGGTAGCTCCTTCGTAGTATTAAAAGCCGATCTCAGAGGCGATTCTTTGAGTTGGGCAGGAAAGAAGAGAAAGCAATGGGAAGAGCCTGAAACACGTCGAACAGTGTGTGTATATATATATATATATATATATATATATATATATATATATATATATATATATATATATATATATATATATATATATATATATATATATATATATATATATATATATATATACATATATATATATATATATATTACTTTTTTGGTGCAGGGAAATATGCGGGGATTTTTGGCGATGTATGCGGGGAAAAATGCCGGAAATAGGGAATTTTCGGGCCTAGGAAAGGGAATTCTTCTGTCCAGGACGGAACATCACTGCCTGGAGCGGCCGTATGCTCATAAACCAGCGTTTTCTAGAGTTGCGTGAGATCGGATCCAAAAGAGAGCTGCCAGCTTCACTTCGTATAACATTACAATTTTTTGCTATCGCATTCATTGCTTCACCCTTGCGGTGAAACTGTGACATTTTTTCATACCAAAACCCTTTCACTGACACTTTTGGTGGTGCGCATGACGTAAGTACAAAATTTGGCATTGCGTCACCCAGTCACGTCTGGATGACACATCGCAAGAAATCATTACTTTCGTCAAGCAGAAACATGAATCGAATCACTATCTGCTTGAAAAAGAAGTTTTGTAATCCAAGTCCACCTTTTTTCGCCGAATGAAACAACTTCAAACGACTAGTACGCTCCCATTTAGATCCCCACACGAAAACAGCAAAAATTATGTGCATCTTCTGCACACTCATTCGGGACATGCATAATACGTGTAACATGTAAAACACTTTGGCGAGAAGAAACACATTACATACTGCCGATTTCGCAAATATTGAGAGGCTCCTGCCTCCCCACATGGTTGTTTGCGCCTGAACCCGTTCAGGTTGTTCTGTCCACTGCGTCTTCGCATCTTGATAATGTTGCAAAGGCACGCCAAGGTAACTGGTTGGGGTGTCGGTGAACGCTATGCTTTCGGAAACTGTCCGCCTACTACTCCACTGGCCTTGCCAGAAGCCTAAGCTTTTTTTGCCAGTTTATGGCACTACCAGTTTTACTACAGAATTGTCTAGCATATGTAAGTGCCTCTCGAATGCTCTCTTGGTCTCTACAGAACAGCGCAATGTCGTCTGCGTACGCTGGTATTTTTACCTCTTGATTGATTAGACGATAGCCAAGGATATCCTGGTTTTCACGTATCTTTAAACAGAAAGGCTCAAGAAAAATAGCAAAGAGCAACGGCGACAGGGGGACACCTTTGACGCACTCCTGATAGCACCGGTATGTTGTCACTCAGTCGTTTATTTATTATCAGTTGAGCAGAGCATTTTTCATAAGCCATGGCGACACCGTCGTGAATGATTCCACCTACATTGATGTGTTCTAACGTGGCCATACGAATGCTGTGAGTAACTTTGTCGAAAGCTCTTTCCAAATCCAGCTGGACCATTGCTACGCACCCGAGGCTCGCGTCGCAACACTCCAGTATACTTCTAGAGACGTGAATATTAGTGAATATTGTCCTCTTCTTTATTTCGCAAGTTTGGTGCGGATAAACTGTTGTGTTAATAACAGAAAGTAGTCTTTTTCCTAGTACCTACATGTATATTTTATAATCCATATTCGTGAGACTTATAGGTCTCTATCCCTTTACTGGCTGCAGCTTAATTGGGTCATTTGTTTAGGTATTAGTACAACGTAACTTCTTCTAAATGAGGATGGTAGCTGTTTAAGTTCGTATGCTTCTTCATATTTCATATAAAAGCAGCGCAAAAAAACAGAGGACAAGAGAAAGAAGGACACAGACGGGGCGCTGCTATAACACTGTGAAGTATTCCTGCAATTTCAATCTTAAACGTTCCGTAGAAGAGTGCTCTGCGCCCATCAGGTTCCGGCGACTTTCCGCTACCAAGGGTTTCTATTGCGTGTAAAATTTCAGTGACTGAGATAGGCATTTCGAGTCCCTCTTTCACTTCGCCATCTACCTTTGGTAGAAGTGCCAGAAAGGTATCCACGAACTCTTCGGATACCTTGACCTGTCAGCCTAACAATTTCGGGAAGTGCTCAACAAAGGCTGCCTCTATTGTACTTTGGTCTGCCGACAAAGCCTCGTTAAACCAGATATCTTTAATACGGTTACTTGATGCGTAACCTTTCTCTTCACTGAGCGCGCGTTTCGTTGGCGCTTTCCCTTGCCATAATCGCTCCGTTTGTGCCCTTATCATTGCGCCTTGATAACGCTCCGCATCCATCACTTCAAGTTCGCTTTTGATTGTTTTTATTTCTGTACTAAATAATCCCGGTACAGTGCACTCGGCGTTTTGAAAGTAATCTAGCATGTTTTGTAATTCTATCGCCCTTTGTTTTGCTTTGCGGCGTAACACCGCCATCTTCTCTATCGCGAGTAATTTAACTTCGTTTTTAAAACTTTCCCATACATCCGCTATGTTTGATCCAGCATCCTTTCTTACCATTTCGACTTTTTCCATTATAGCTTTCACGAAGCATTCGTCTTCTAAGATATTATCGTTCATTTTCCAAAGTTCGCAGTTAAACTTCTGACCCACTGTACTTTTTCCCGACCGCACACATCACTATGCTGTGGTCGCTAAAGCTCACATGTTTCACTGTGTAGTTCGTGACCATTGGCACAAGACCCTCTGATATGTATATCCGGTCTAGCCGAGCATGGCTCGCCCCTTGGAAGTGAGTGTTGTGGGAGAGCACGCGCGCCCATGCTTCCTTTCCCGTGATAGCAGCGCGTTCAGCCTGGCAGCGAGGAGGAACTGGTCGCTCGAAAGGGGCAAGGCAGCCTCTTTCGGAGGGCCATTGTTCCCGCGGCCAGTGCTCTATCCCCCCCCTTCCCGACTCGCGGAACGGGGTACTCTCCCTAGGCGAGAGAAACAACCCTCGCTGGGGGAGGGGAACCGGAGGTTGAACAAAACCGACAAGGAGACGGAGAGACGGGCGCTCTCTCGTACGAGGCCGGCACCAGGTAACATCGCCTCCGAGTCCCCCCTGCGAGCCACATCGACCAAGGAGTAAGCCTTACCCTTTGTTCTCTTCATAGAGCGGACGATCCCTCTAAGCGACTTTTACGCGGTATTGCTAACGTAGCAATAAAGTGTTGTTTTGCTGATCTAGCATGTTGCCTTATTCGCCCGAACCCGTCGTAGCTGCGATGATTCAAGCTACGGGAAGGGGCCGTTGATACGCGCACGGTGCGACTGTGTGCGGCTGGAACCGTAGCTAAGCTTCTGCGCCAGCCGTACATAGGACGGACCCCTTCAGTGTAAACAACTTCATTTCCACTTAAGATGTTTCCGACATCGGCTAATTCAAAATTCGACACGATTTCATGAAGCCTCATTGCACTCGCATCTCTCCCTCTCATATTTTGTACACGGTCCTCAGGCATGCAAACACAACTAAAATTTCCTAGGAGAACCACATTTCTGTCAGGTGTCAGAAGGTTGGCCACATAATAAAAAAAATGTGGTTGATCCCTCTGATGTAGGAATCGGTGTAACACACGAAAGTGAAACGTGTCTTCACAGTGGTAGTTCAATGTTTACTGCACATTGGTATATAATGTCTATTGGTGTTTAGTGGCTAGAGCCCCCCTTAGATGTTGATGCACGGATGTTGACACCTGGTGGAACATCTTCTCCATCACGACAACCAAGGACTCACGACAGGGATACACTTTCCGGAGACACTGCATTGCACGCTCCGGAGCATCGCGCAAATCACACTTGAACCACAGGCGTTCGCAAACCGTGCAAGCGAAAGCGAACGGGTTTTAACTCAATCGTTTTTCAACTCACGGTCCGCAGCAGCGAAGGGTGCGTGGTTTTCGGATCGGTGACCGTCCTGTCTATGTGCTTGGCATGCAGCGTCATGTTGGCGAGCAGCGTCATGCTGGTAGGTCGCTTCGGCGAAGATACGATTATTTCCGTCCTGCATCGATGGCTGTATGGCAGCCAGTTGGGTCGCGATGCGCTCAACTTCACAAACGCGAGAGGCAGAGTTCTCAGCTTGAGCCGTGAACATGCGAATGCCTCCCGCGCCCCCCTGGCGTGTCCATCGCTTCACCAAACTCACTTGCGCGACATTCGCCCGTCGACGCCGTTGTCTTTCGGTGGCGCTTAATGCAGCAGTTCTCGTAGTCTATGCCATCGCACTCGTATCGCTCGTATCAGTAGACGGCGGAGATACATCATATTTAAGCTGCACTACGCTGCGCACGCTAGCACAACGCGATAGACGAAGCACGTAACTCCCATCCATACAACGCGAAAGACAAAGCACGTAACTGCGTCGTCACCGAGTCAAATCAGCTCGTAGAGCGCGTCGCGATTACAGCCTCCGTTTGTGGCCTCCGAAATTTGCTCCAGAAACATTGTCAGAGCCAATTGCGGAGCCCACGCTACACTGTGTTTCAATTAAGGTCAACGCCACCTAGGTGGCGTTGGTAGGGCGCTTTGATTAGGGAGCCTAGGTGACCGGCCGTTTCTAGCTTTGATGCCAGCGTCAGTTCGAATGCTGGCATCGAGGTGCTGTAGTGCTGAGACTACCGCAGCGTTCTCTGTCGGTGTTAGTTCGCGTGATAATGCAGTATTTCTCTTCTCCGCTCTTAGGCGGCGGCACCACCCCGAAGAAATGAAGAACGCATATACAAAACGAAGGAGTGGGAGATATATAAGGCGCGTTTGAAGGGCCCTTCGCAAATTCGCCGATGGCGCAGTCGGCTAAGCGCCCGTTTTCTGTCGCCGCCGACCGCGAGGTCATGGGTTCGACTCCCCGGTTTTCCAATTTCACGTAACTTTTAAATGCGAAGCATTTCTTAGCGAACTCCGGCGAGTTTGAGCGTATCTATCTATCTATCTATCTATCTATCTATCTATATATATATCTATCTAGCCGCCTACGACTTTGAGCTCTCCTGGCCGTATCGTTAATGGGATTTATGCCAAAATTGGTATGGCATAACATGACAGTATGACGAACATGAACGACTGGTCATATCATGAAAATCATGAATAACTAGTCATGAAAAGTATGATTTACACGCCATGGCCGTAGTGCTCCTAAGGCAGTTTTGTTAACTTGATATACCCAAAAATTGGTACGATGAGACATTTGTGCATGACCAACATAAATGACAGGTGGTAATATGAAAATCATGATATGCATTTCATGTACAACATGATTTACATGCCACGCTCATGATCCGCTGACGGCCGTTTCGCTAGCTTAATATACACGAAATTTGGTGTTGCGTGACGTGACTGTATGCCGAAAATAAACGACAAGTGGTAATACGGGAATCATGACATGTCATGTGCAAGATGACTTGCATGCTACGCTCATGACACGCTCGTGGCCGTTTCGCTAGCTTGATATACACCAAATTTGGTATTGCGTGACGGGACTGTATGGCAAAAATAAATGCCAAGTGGTAATATGGAAATCATGATATGTCGTGTGCAGCATGACTTGCATGCCACGCTCATGACACTCTCGCGGCCGTTTCGCTAGCTTGATAAACACCAAATTTGGTATTGCGTGAAGTGACTGTATGACGAACCTAAATGACAAGTGATAATATGGAAATCATGACTTGTCATGTGCAACATGACTTGCATGCCACGCTCACGGCAAGCTGAAAGCCGTTTCGCCAGCTTGATGTACACCAAATTTGGTAGGCAGCGTCTCCTGCGCCGCGCGGCGCACGAGACGATCACACACAGAACTGGCTCCTGCGCCACACGGAAATGACGTCACCCCAATAAAATAAACTTAAGACAACTAAAATGGACAGATTATTACTTTATAATGTGCTAAACCTACAAAAATGGTAACCAAAAATGTTTGGAGAGTCAGTTAACGTACATTCGTTAATTAATGACATATCGCAAGCATCTTAAACCCAAGGGGCGCTGCGAAAGGCCCTTCCTCCCGGAATCCTCCGTGATGTGCAGAGTAGACATGGGCATAGAGTTTCTCACTTTGATGTGCGGGTTGTTGCTGTTGGAATGTTGGAAGTAGAGCATTTTCTAGATGGCGATGTCAAAACGTGGTGTGTCAAAGATGAGTCTCCTTATTGCCGAGTACCTCGATTTGCTTGTCGTGAGGGGCAATGTCAACGATGAAATAAATGTTGTAGCACAGTTCGTGAGAACGTCGGGACGCACAATAAATCCCAGTGCGGCTGTGAAGTGTTTTTACTAAGCATGTGATCTCCGATGGTCAATGCTCTTGCACTGCACGCTTCTTTCGCAAAGTGCGACCACGTATCGGCCGTTCTCATCCGTTTGCTGTGCTATCACAGGCCGTGTTATTCAGCAAGGCAGAGAAACTGTTCGGCACTGTTTTGTAGGTAGGCGGGCTAACGCAGTCGGCAGTTGCCACTGGGCATCGTTTATCAAGTGCTGATCGCGTAGAACATCACGGTGACACGCCAGTATTTTGTTGCATATACGGCGCAGCTACGAGAGCCGAAGAGAAACAGTGACTAACAGCTAAAAAATGATGGCAGGAAACTTGTCCACCATTATTTATGATTACAATCCGTCTGTCATGCCTTGCACTCGGAACACACACGCAATGCGTAACGCCAGCCGGAGCAAAATTCTAGCGCTACGGTGACGCCGGCGGAAAGCGTAGGTTCGCCCAGCGATAGTCAAGGCATGTCGAAGTTCGACTGTACCAGAAGCCACGCTTTACGCTGTTCGCGTTTCTTTTCATCGCGACACCATCATCATGAGCCGTTCGCAAAATCTAGGCGCCCGGTGACCCAGTTAGTTCTGAGACTACGCCTGTTGCAGTGCGTCTTCCTGTCGTCAGAGCCCTGATAAACCGTGCAAATCAACATTCCTGACGCGGATGACCGAGAAACCGAGGCAGCCAGTTGCATCTGAATTTTGCGTGTCTTGCGTCTCACCAAGAAAGTGCGTAGTAAATAGAGCCAATTCTGCGAAGGTCATCAAACATCCAATATTAAAGGGCCTGTAGACAGGACCACCAGCGGCACATCAGTAGCAGCAGCAAGTGCGGCTGACAGGAGGCCAACGGAGAGGCACACTGAAAGTCGCGTGCCGATTCGGAGACCTCATGGCATATTCAAATGATGCGCTTAACCGAAAAAGTGCATGACGTCACTTCCGTGCGGCGCAGGAGCCGTTTCTGTGTAGGAGTGGATCGTGCGCCGCGCGGCGCAGCAGTCTGCCAATTTACTATTGCGTGACATGACTGTCTGACGAACATAAATGCCAAGTGGTCATACGGAAATCATGACATGTCATGTGCTGCATGACTTGCATGCAACGCTCATGACACTCTCGCAGCCGTTTCGCTAGCTTGATCTACACCAAATTTGGTATTGCGTGACGTGACTGTATGACGAACATAAATGAGAAGTGATAATATAGAAATCATGAGTTGTCATGCACAACATGACTTGCATGCCACGCTCATGGCACGCTGACGGCCGTTTCGCCAGCTTGATGTACACCGAATTTCGTATTTCGTGACATGACTGTATGACGAACATAAAGGCCAAGTGGTCATACGGAAATCATGACTTGTCTTGTGCAACATGACTTGCATGCCACGCTCATGGCAAGCTGACGGCCGTTTCGCCTGCTTGATGTACACCAAATTTGGTATAGCGTGACGTGTAACTGCGCAAAAACGGACGGTAACACAAAAGAAGAGAAGGCACAAACAGGCGCAGACTATCAACTCAACAGTTGATAGTCTGCGCCTGTTTGTGCCTTCTCTTCTTTTGTGTTACCGTCCGTTTTTGCGCAGTTACATAATGGATCATTACCAACTGGCCCAACTTACCACTCTTCTAGCGTGACGTGACTGTATGACGAACATAAATGACAAGTGTTAATATGGAAATGATGACATGTCATGTGCAACATGACTTCTCTGCCACGCTCATGGCACCCTCGCAGCCGTTTCGCTAGCTTGATATACAGCAAATTTGGTATTGCGGGACTTTACTGTATAACGAACTTAAGTGGCAGGTGGTCATGTCATCTACAATGCCATTTACAGGCCACGCTCATGGTGTGCTTGCGTCCAGTTCGCTAGCTTGATATACACAAAAATTGGTATCGTGCAACGTGACTGTATGACGAACATAAATGAGAGGTCCTAAGATGTAAATCATGGCATGCATATTATGTCCAGCAAGATTTCCTCCTTGCTGGCTGCTTCGCATTACGTCGATTTCCCACAGTGCGTGGGATCTGCCAGTTTTTTACTTCCGGTTTCTTTCTTTGTATTGTGCTCATGTACCGTTTTAACAACGCCATATCCGTGACGGAAATACGTCAGTGAGGTCTTGGTGGACCCCGGCATAAAACTCTTTCGTGTTAAAAATGCATTTCTTTCCTGTACAACGTTTGCAGCATACACACATACTATTCGCCAACAGACATCATATAAAGCAAAATCACACACCACAAATCGTCCGTCCTGGGTTGTTAACACACTTTGTTCAACGATACCGACAGCATTACGCAGCATTAATAAACACCCCCCTGACCGGCCCACCGGATGATTTACGCAAACATTGTACCGTGATTTAAACACATCAACCGTTTTCGTTGTTCAATCATTGTTTCTCGGACAGCAAGAATGTCTATGTCGTTTTCCATCAACAGGCGATTTAATTGCACCTGTAGCCGCGTGGACCTTAACCATCGAACATTAAGCGTGGCCATATGAAGTGCTACATTATCATTACTGGCAATGAAAAGAGAAGAGAAAGCTCAAAGTACCCTCGCACAACAAATTATACTGCAAACAAACTTACATCGTTCGAGTCTCCCTTCCTGTCTGACGCAAAGTTTGCAGGCCCACCAGTTCCGTTGCAAACGAGCACTAGGGTCAGGAAGTTCCGCACGAAGACCTTCCACAACCATAGACCACTCCCAGACAGCGACCCCGCTAATGCGGGACGGCCGTCGGCGAATTCCGCTTGTCTGGCGGAATGTTCGGTTTCGGTTTCAGGGTTCCGCGTCTGAGAAGGGTGGCTTTTGAAGGAGGACCCTCGCAGCTACCGTAGTCCCCTTTCACATCCATCTCCTCCCTCTGACGGGTCCCTGGGCCTCTTTGCGCTCGCACCGGTTAAATCCATGCCCTCAACAGGCTCTTCAGTAGCGTCTACTTCAGAGGAGCTTCGAGGTACCTCCCCCTTAGTAGCCACCACCTTTGGACGTACCGTGGACGCTTCTGCTCGCGGTCCGTCTGGACTCACGTCTTTTTTTCCGCTGGGCTGACATTCGCCACTAGCCTTCAGGTCTGACTTCTCCTGCAAAGCAGGCGGGTCGCTGCTCCCTCCGGAAGTTGCTTCCGCGTCGGCCTGGTCCATCATGTCCTCCTCCATGGAGTCGCCCCTGCCAAATCCGGTCACGTTGGCATAGCTCCTTACGCACTGGGTCTCGTCGTGGCCGTAACGACGACAGAGCCCGCAGCGTGGCACACGGCACTCGCGCCGGATATGGCCGGTGCCGTGGCACCGGAGGCAGAGCGGGGCTCTGCCAGGCGCGGACACGAGCGCATGGTCTTCACCTACTCGTAGCTGATGTGGTATGTCTTCAATGGTCATGCCAGCTTTCAAACGCCGCCACACCAGCCTGGTGTGAGAGCCTTTGTCCCGGCATCCTGGAACACGCCTCTTCTCCCTGCATTTCTAAGTCACGGTGCCGTTATGGCGCTAAGGCTGTTCGAACGTCCTCGTCGGGCGTCGTCTGAAGCAGCCAGTACATCTTCATCCTAATGTCCTGATGGCAGCGGTCAATAGCGATGCACCGGTGGTCCTTAACGCTGAGCGTTTTCACCAACAGAAGCTTCTTTTTCCCTATTCGTTCTTGAATGTTATTGCCCAAAAATGGTTCATCTGATACGCCCCTAGGGCTATCACCTCCGGCATCAGCTTGAGTTGATCGAGCGCATCGCGAAAATGCTCAACCCGGTAGGGGCGGGCTTTTAAATCACCATGCAAAAACACAGTATTGCAAACAGCTGTACCTGATGGAAGCTGGGGCAAAACGAGCCGATAATCCTGTGTCGACGTTTCCATAAGCCTGATACCGCGGCCCGGCTGGGCCGCATGAACCGCCCCTGAGGAGCGCAACATTTCGCGTCCACACCGAACGGTAGCCGGAAGTAGAATCCCGCGCTCTGCCATCTCAGCTACACCCCCGATGCAGAATCGATGTTTATACTCACAAGCTAATCGGTAATTACGTGACGAAACTTGTGGAGAAAGAGTGCAGCCGACACGGCTGAGGACCGGTTTTCTCGCGTGCGCGGCTCTTTATTGCACGCATTGTTTCATTCCGTCCATCAAGAGAAATATTACTTGTCGCAGAAATGAAAAAAAAAAGAAGGTTTGGAGGTGCTGGGTATCGATCCCAGTACCTCTCGCATGCTAAGCGAGCGCTCTACCATCTGAGCTACACCCCCGATGCAGAATCGATGTTTATACTCACAAGCTCATCGGTAATTACGTGACGAAACTTGTGGAGGAAGAGTGCAGCCGACACGGCTGAGGACCGGTTTTCTCGCGTGCGCGGCTCTTTATTGCACGCATTGGTTTCATTCCGTCCAATCAAGCGAAATATTACTCGTCGCAGAATTGAAAAAAAAAGAAGGTTTGGAGGTGCTGGGTATCGATCCCAGTACCTCTCGCATGCTAAGCGAGCGCTCTACCATCTGAGCTACACCCCCGATGCAGAATCGATGTTTATACTCACAAGCTCATCGGTAATTACGTGACGAAACTTGTGGAGAAAGAGTGCAGCCGACACGGCTGAGGACCGGTTTTCTCGCGTGCGCGGCTCTTTATTGCACGCATTGTTTCATTCCGTCCATCAAGAGAAATATTACTCGTCGCAGAATTGAAAAAAAGAAAAAAAAAAGAAGGTTTGGAGGTGCTGGGTATCGATCCCAGTACCTCTCGCATGCTAAGCGAGCGCTCTACCATCTGAGCTACACCCCCGATGCAGAATCGATGTTTATACTCACAAGCTCATCGGTAATTACGTGACGAAACTTGTGGAGAAAGAGTGCAGCCGACACGGCTGAGGACCGGTTTTCTCGCGTGCGCGGCTCTTTATTGCACGCATGGTTTCATTCCGTCAATCAAGCGAAATATTACTCGTCGCAGAATTGAAAAAAAAGAAAAAAAAAGAAGGTTTGGAGGTGCTGGGTATCGATCCCAGTACCTCTCGCATGCTAAGCGAGCGCTCTACCATCTGAGCTACACCCCCGATGCAGAATCGATGTTTATACTCACAAGCTCATCGGTAATTACGTGACGAAACTTGTGGAGAAAGAGTGCAGCCGACACGGCTGAGGACCGGTTTTCTCGCGTGCGCGGCTCTTTATTGCACGCATGGTTTCATTCCGTCAATCAAGCGAAATATTACTCGTCGCAGAATTGAAAAAAAAGAAAAAAAAAAGAAGGTTTGGAGGTGCTGGGTATCGATCCCAGTACCTCTCGCATGCTAAGCGAGCGCTCTACCATCTGAGCTACACCCCCGATGCAGAATCGATGTTTATACTCACAAGCTCATCGGTAATTACGTGACGAAACTTGTGGAGAAAGAGTGCAGCCGACACGGCTGAGGACCGGTTTTCTCGCGTGCGCGGCTCTTTATTGGACGCATTGGTTTCATTCCGTCCATCAAGAGAAATATTACTCGTCGCAGAATTGAAAAAAAAGAAAAAAAAAAGAAGGTTTGGAGGTGCTGGGTATCGATCCCAGTACCTCTCGCATGCTAAGCGAGCGCTCTACCATCTGAGCTACACCCCCGATGCAGAATCGATGTTTATACTCACAAGCTCATCGGTAATTACGTGACGAAACTTGTGGAGAAAGAGTGCAGCCGACACGGCTGAGGACCGGTTTTCTCGCGTGCGCGGCTCTTTATTGCACGCATGGTTTCATTCCGTCAATCAAGCGAAATATTACTCGTCGCAGAATTGAAAAAAAGAAAAAAAAAGAAGGTTTGGAGGTGCTGGGTATCGATCCCAGTACCTCTCGCATGCTAAGCGAGCGCTCTACCATCTGAGCTACACCCCCGATGCAGAATCGATGTTTATACTCACAAGCTCATCGGTAATTACGTGACGAAACTTGTGGAGAAAGAGTGCAGCCGACACGGCTGAGGACCGGTTTTCTCGCGTGCGCGGCTCTTTATTGCACGCATGGTTTCATTCCGTCAATCAAGCGAAATATTACTCGTCGCAGAATTGAAAAAAAAGAAAAAAAAAGAAGGTTTGGAGGTGCTGGGTATCGATCCCAGTACCTCTCGCATGCTAAGCGAGCGCTCTACCATCTGAGCTACACCCCCGATGCAGAATCGATGTTTATACTCACAAGCTCATCGGTAATTACGTGACGAAACTTGTGGAGAAAGAGTGCAGCCGACACGGCTGAGGACCGGTTTTCTCGCGTGCGCGGCTCTTTATTGCACGCATTGTTTCATTCCGTCCAATCAAGCGAAATATTACTCGTCGCAGAATTGAAAAAAAAGAAAAAAAAAGAAGGTTTGGAGGTGCTGGGTATCGATCCCAGTACCTCTCGCATGCTAAGCGAGCGCTCTACCATCTGAGCTACACTTTTTTTTTTCTTTATTGCCTACTTCGACAACACACCAATAAAACACATACATATATAAACACAATATAGTCACACTAAAATGACATGGTCACCTTAAAATTGTTTGAAGTTTACAAGATCATCTAGGATAGCCACCCAATCAGGGGGCTCGGCTTGTGCCCGATATACTTCTCTAACATGTGCAATACTTGCAATGAAATTTTCCCGTACCGTGGAAACTTTGACATCGACATGGCGTACTGCCATTCTTGTTTTCCACAGACTATGGAGGCTCAGGAGCATGAACATGTCGTAGGGTGTTCCATCATGTGTATCAGTGGGCAGAAAACCGTATACCTATGGGTGTAATTGGTAGATCTTTTTTAAGAGTTCGTTGTAGAATGTCCCAGTGGAAGGACTGGCGTCCCAGCAACCTATGAAAGCGTGGTCAATCGTCTCCGGCTTTTTACACAGCAAGCAGTCAACAGTCCATGGTACGTCAATACCTTTCTGGTCTAACCATGTTTTTAACTGGTAGGGTATTAGTATGTAACTTAAAGAAAAAGGATTTAACTGTAGATGGAACGGGCATCCTTTTAACACGCTTCAACACGTCATTTCCTGGACCTCCTATGTTAACAACTCTGTATATTCGGTACTGGTAACATTACATCAAGTAAGTCTTTATACAATTTCTTCCCGGTAATTGTAGACAAATAGTCCAAAGAAAACCGCGTGCGTAATACACGAAACGACATAACCACTTCACGCATGTATCCAGTCACACTTTTCCCACTGTACTCGCAGCACGTAATCACAAATTCTGGCAGAGCACTTCCCAGCCGTACCTGTATGAGTGTGCGTAAGAAATCATCCCTTTTGGTCTCGTAAAAAAAGAAAACGTGACACAAGTTGCCTGATATACAGGTGAGCAAGCCCCAGTCCACCACTGCGAACTGACCGAAACAAATTAGTACGACTCACTCGTTCAAAACTTGATCCCCATATAAATACAGCAAAAACCCTATGTATCTTTTGCACACACACCCTCGTCATGAACATAATTTGCAAAACATACCATACTTTGGCAACTAAAAATAAATTACAAGCACTCGCGCGGCCGAACATTGACAGGCCTCGGCCAATCCATCCACCTGTTTTTTTTCCTTCATTTTATTAGTTTCCTCTAGCCAATAATCTGTGCTATTTTTATAGTGCTGCAGTGGCACTCCCAGGATACTTCACGGGTGTCGTCATCCACCGTGCCGAAGAGAAGTGTTCTGGCGTTACGTCCCAGTTGCCATGCCATATACCGACGCTTTTATCCCAGTTTATCTCTGATCCTGACTGCTTACAGTATGCTTTTGCGACTCGGACAACTTCCTGGACGCTTTCTCGATCATCACAGAATACCGCTATGTCGTCCGCGTAGGCTAACACCTTAACTTCGGTCATTTGCAGCCTGAACCCTCTAATATTTTCGTTATTGATAACAGCCAAGCAAAAGGGCTCAAGGTATAATGCAAAGAGTAGAGGGCTTAGTGGACACCCTTGCCGGACGCTTAACTGAACAGGGATTCTTTCACTCAGGGTTTTATTAATTATAACCTGTATCGTACAGTCCTGATATGCCATTTTAACGCCTTGCTTAATAACATCACCAACGTTCACATGATTAAGTATTAAAAACAGCACTTCATGGGACACTCTATCGAATGCCTTCGCTAAATCTTATTGCAACATGGCGACTCGGCTATCGAAAGCGTCACAACATTCAAAGACGCTACGTGCTACATGAGTGTTTGTGCAGATGGTACGCCCTTTAATGCCACATGTTTGATGTGGCCCAACTAAGTCTTTAATCACAGTTTGTAATCTCTTCCCAAGAGTCTTCATTAACACTTTGTAATCAAAATTGGTGAGACTTATTGGCCTATACGAGCTTACTGACAGTAACTTTTCTCGATCCTCTGTTTTTGGAATTAAAACCATGTGGGCAGTTCGGAAAGACGGCGGCAGTTGCTTTTTGTTGTATGCCTCCTCGAATACATGATATAATATCACGGACACTTCAGGCGCAAAAGCCTTATAGAATTCAGCTCCCAAGCCATCCGGTCCTGGTGCCTTTCCTACGGCCATATCTGCTATCGCGAGTTCTATTTCTCGCCTGCTTATCTTCTCTTCTAGTCTCTCTTTTTCCTCTTTATCTAGCTGTGGCATGGCCTTCAAAAAAGTTTGTTTCAAAACCCATATCCACTGTTCTCTTGTCACCAAATATTTCGCGGTAATATTCTTGAAACGCGAGTTTTATCATTTTACACTCTGAAGTTATCTGTCCGCCGTACCTTATTTGTTGAATTTCATTCTTCATAGCGTATCGCTTTTCGTCAGCTAAAGCGCGTTTATTTGGCCTCTCATCGACCCAAAACCTTTCGGCTCGGGCACGAACCACAGCTGCCTTATATTTTTCATTGTCGATAGCTTCCAGTTCTTTCTTTACTTTGCTAATATCTCCGATAAACATTCCTGGTTCCGTGCTCTCCATTTCAAGCAACATTTCAAGTTGTCGTTGTAGCTCCTTTTCCTTCATTTTTTCATTGTGGCTTCTAACGCTTCCCCTTTCCATCGCGATCATCTTAACCTTTATCTTTAGGTCCTCCCACGCTTCCGCATAGTTGGCTGGCTCGCTATCTAGCATTTTTTCGATTTCATCTTGTACTCTCTTAACGAAGGCCTCATCTTCGAGTAGCTTGCTATTGAATTTCCAGAGGTACCAGTTGGATTTACGCTTTTTTGGTCGGGAGCCAATTTCAACGTACACCATACTGTGATCACTGAAGGAGACTGGCTGCACACCGTAGTTATTGCACATTGTTACCAAATCAAGTGAAACATACACTCTATCTAGTCTCGCGTGTCTGTCTCTTTGGAAATGCGTGTATACCGGTTTTGATACTCCCATTAAAAGGCGGCCAACATCTTCCATGTTATGTTCCTGAACCAGGGTGTTAAGCAAAAGAGCGCTCTTATCACGCACTACGGCTCGCTTAGCACGATCCTCAGCATAACAGACGCAGTTGAAATCTCCCAATAATATGACGTATCTATCACAAATTAGATACTGTTCAAGCTCTGCGAAAAAAACACATCGTTGCTGCATATCATTCGACACATACACGCAAATCACTCTCCACAGATAACCGCTAAAGGAAAAATCATACACGATGAGCCGGCCAGTTTCATTAACCTTGAGTGACTGTTCTGTAACATTCAAACTTTTCCGCACCAAAAGTAGACAGCCGCCAGACGTTCCAACGGCATGACATACGCAGACGTTGTAGTATGTTCTAAATGGGGCAACCATGCGATCAGTCTGTTCTTCGCTTTCAACCTTTGTTTCTTGTATTGCTACAAGATCCAGTTCCTTATCAGCACACAGGCGTTTAACTTGGCATTGCTTTCGCCTTGCGGCAAGACCGCGAACGTTAACGGTGGCAACACGCAGTCCTCTAACCAAATCCACTACCATAATGATTTCAAACAGACTAATCGCACGGTTCAACAAACCGCTCGCGCGGAAAAGCAACCCAAGAATTCAAATTTCGCGTACAATAAGGCAAATATACAAAACTGCGCTTTACAATTGTCATTTGGATGCGTACCTCAGATACGAAGCACAGCAGCCTGCTCGCCTTCATATCCATTGTGTGTGGTTCAGCGCCCATACGCCATGAAAGGCCTGGGCTGACGTCCTATTTGAGCTCCGTGCCCGCCGGTTTTCTATCCGGCGGAATGGTCGGTTTGGGACGGAAGGTCGGCCGTCGCATGATCACCGCCTTTGGCGGTGGCTCCTCGCTTGCAGGGTCTCCTTTTTGGTCGTCACCAGCTGCTTGGTCACGCGTCCGTTTTGTTACACTCCCGCTTGAGGAGGTTACATCCATTTCATCAACGTGGGGTCCTTCGCTGTCTAGCGCCACGGTGTTCGATGCCTTTTGCGAGTCGCTGCCTTCCTTTGCTTTGCCCTGTCTATCGTCCCCTTTGCTTTCTTTTCTTGGTTCACTGGTCTCTGTCGATTTCCTCGAGGCAGGTTCCTCAGGGGGCGTTTGCTCAGGGGGCGTGGTCTGTGCTTTCGCCTTCGGCGTGCCACCAGGACAGACTTCCTCGACGTCGGCTTCGTCCATAAGGTGTTCCGCCACTTCCTCCTTTGCTGCAGGGCCTGTCACGTTCGCATATGTCCTAACGCATTGCGACTCGTCGTGTCCATAACGTCGGCAGAGTGCACAGCGTGGAACGCGACATTCACGGCGTATATGCCCTGTATTCCTGCACCGAAGGCAGAGCGCAGCTCTGCCTGGCGCGACAACCAATGCCTGCTCGCCGGCGACGCGTAGCAAGTGCGGCACGTCGTCCACGGTTAGGCCTTTCCTCAGCACAAGGCTGACAAGCCGTGTCGAAGAACCCTTGTCTTGAAGGCCATTAACACGCCAACGCTCTCGCGTAATCTCCTTAACAGTGCCGTAGGGTGCCAAGGCCTCGCACACATCCTCGTCTAGTAGGTTGTGAAGCAGCCAATGCACTTTTAAGCGTATAGCTTGGTTTCCAGGATCAATGACAAGGCAGCGGTGCTCCATCACCTTGACTTCTTTTGCTCTCAACATTTCTTTCACAGCGTCGGCATTCTTGAATGTGACGGCCCATACGTGGCTCATCTGATACGCCCCTAGCGCAACCACTTCAGAAAGCAACTTCAAATTCGCCAGCATGTCCCTGAAGTGTTCCACACGGTACGGCCTTGCACTCACGTCGGCATGTAAAAACAAAGTGTTCAAAACAACTAGCCCAGTGGGTAGCTGTGGCAAAAGCACCTGATAATCCGTTGAATCCTTGACAGTTGTCCAGGTACCGCGGCCCTGTTGGGCCGCTGAAGCCGCTCCGTTGATAACGGAGCACATTTCACACACGTCCGTTCACTACGGTGGCCGGAAGTGGAATCTCTGAGCTACACCCCCGATGCAGAATCGATGTTTATACTCACAAGCTGATCGGTAATTACGTGACGAAACTTGTGTAGAAAGAGTGCAGCCGACACGGCGGAGGACCGGTTTTCTCGCGTGCGCGGCTCTTTATTGCACGCATTGTTTCATTCCGTCCATCAAGAGAAATATTACTCGTCGCAGAAATTGAAAAAAAGAAAAAAAAAGAAGGTTTGGAGGTGCTGGGTATCGATCCCAGTACCTCTCGCATGCTAAGCGAGCGCTCTACCATCTGAGCTACACCCCCGATGCAGAATGGATGTTTATACTCACAAGCTCATCGGTAATTACGTGACGAAACTTGTGGAGAAAGAGTGCAGCCGACACGGCTGGAGGACCGGTTTTCTCGCGTGCGCGGCTCTTTATTGCACGCATTGTTTCATTCCGTCCATCAAGCGAAATATTACTTGTCGCAGAAATGAAAAAAAAAGAAGGTTTGGAGGTGCTGGGTATCGATCCCAGTACCTCTCGCATGCTAAGCGAGCGCTCTACCATCTGAGCTACACCCCCGATGCAGAATCGATGTTTATACTCACAAGCTCATCGGTAATTACGTGACGAAACTTGTGGAGAAAGAGTGCAGCCGACACGGCGGAGGACCGGTTTTCTCGCGTGCGCGGCTCTTTATTGCACGCATTGTTTCATTCCGTCCATCAAGCGAAATATTACTCGTCGCAGAATTGAAGAAAAAAAAAAAGAAGGTTTGGAGGTGCTGGGTATCGATCCCAGTACCTCTCGCATGCTAAGCGAGCGCTCTACCATCTGAGCTACACCCCCGATGCAGAATCGATGTTTATACTCACAAGCTCATCGGTAATTACGTGACGAAACTTGTGGAGAAAGAGTGCAGCCGACACGGCTGAGGACCGGTTTTCTCGCGTGCGCGGCTCTTTATTGCACGCATTGTTTCATTCCGTCCATCAAGAGAAATATTACTCGTCGCAGAATTGAAAAAAAAAAGAAGGTTTGGAGGTGCTGGGTATCGATCCCAGTACCTCTCGCATGCTAAGCGAGCGCTCTACCATCTGAGCTACACCCCCGATGCAGAATCGATGTTTATACTCACAAGCTCATCGGTAATTACGTGACGAAACTTGTGGAGAAAGAGTGCAGCCGACACGGCTGAGGACCGGTTTTCTGCGTGCGCGGCTCTTTATTGCACGCATTGTTTCATTCCGTCCATGAAGCGAAATATTACTTGTCGCAGAAATGAAAAAAAAAAAGAAGGTTTGGAGGTGCTGGGTATCGATCCCAGTACCTCTCGCATGCTAAGCGAGCGCTCTACCATCTGAGCTACACCCCCGATGCAGAATCGATGTTTATACTCACAAGCTCATCGGTAATTACGTGACGAAACTTGTGGAGAAAGAGTGCAGCCGACACGGCTGAGGACCGGTTTTCTCGCCTGCGCGGCTCTTTATTGCACGCATTGTTTCATTCCGTCCATCAAGCGAAATATTACTTGTCGCAGAAATGAAAAAAAAAAAGAAGGTTTGGAGGTGCTGGGTATCGATCCCAGTACCTCTCGCATGCTAAGCGAGCGCTCTACCATCTGAGCTACACCCCCGATGCAGAATCGATGTTTATACTCACAAGCTCATCGGTAATTACGTGACGAAACTTGTGGAGAAAGAGTGCAGCCGACACGGCTGAGGACCGGTTTTCTCGCCTGCGCGGCTCTTTATTGCACGCATTGTTTCATTCCGTCCATCAAGCGAAATATTACTTGTCGCAGAAATGAAAAAAAAAAAGAAGGTTTGGAGGTGCTGGGTATCGATCCCAGTACCTCTCGCATGCTAAGCGAGCGCTCTACCATCTGAGCTACACCCCCGATGCAGAATCGATGTTTATACTCACAAGCTCATCGGTAATTACGTGACGGAAACTTGTGGAGAAAGAGTGCAGCCGACACGGCTGAGGACCGGTTTTCTGCGTGCGCGGCTCTTTATTGCACGCATTGTTTCATTCCGTCCATCAAGCAAAATATTACTCGTCGCAGAAATTGAAAAAAAAAGAAAAAAAAAGAAGGTTTGGAGGTGCTGGGTATCGATCCCAGTACCTCTCGCATGCTAAGCGAGCGCTCTACCATCTGAGCTACACCCCCGATGCAGAATCGATGTTTATACTCACAAGCTCATCGGTAATTACGTGACGAAACTTGTGGAGAAAGAGTGCAGCCGACACGGCTGAGGACCGGTTTTCGCGTGCGCGGCTCTTTATTGCACGCATTGTTTCATTCAGTCCATCAAGCGAAATATTACTCGTCGCAGAATTGAAAAAAAAAGAAAAAAAAAGAAGGTTTGGAGGTGCTGGGTATCGATCCCAGTACCTCTCGCATGCTAAGCGAGCGCTCTACCATCTGAGCTACACCCCCGATGCAGAATCGATGTTTATACTCACAAGCTCATCGGTAATTACGTGACGAAACTTGTGGAGAAAGAGTGCAGCCGACACGGCGGAGGACCGGTTTTCTCGCGTGCGCGGCTCTTTATTGCACGCATTGGTTTCATTCCGTCCAATCAAGCGAAATATTACTCGTCGCAGAATTAAAAAAAAAGGTTTGGAGGTGCTGGGTATCGATCCCAGTACCTCTCGCATGCTAAGCGAGCGCTCTACCATCTGAGCTACACCCCCGATCCAGAATCGATGTTTATACTCACAAGCTCATCGGTAATTACGTGACGAAACTTGTGGAGAAAGAGTGCAGCCGACACGGCGGAGGACCGGTTTTCGCGTGCGCGGCTCTTTATTGCACGCATTGTTTCATTCCGTCCATCAAGCAAAATATTACTCGTCGCAGAATTGAAAAAAAGAAAAAAAAGAAGGTTTGGAGGTGCTGGGTATCGATCCCAGTACCTCTCGCATGCTAAGCGAGCGCTCTACCATCTGAGCTACACCCCCGATGCAGAATCGATGTTTATACTCACAAGCTCATCGGTAATTACGTGACGAAACTTGTGGAGAAAGAGTGCAGCCGACACGGCTGAGGACCGGTTTTCTCGCGTGCGCGGCTCTTTATTGCACGCATTGTTTCATTCCGTCCATCAAGCGGAATATTACTCGTCGCAGACTTGAAAAAAAGAAAAAAAAGAAGGTTTGGAGGTGCTGGGTATCGATCCCAGTACCTCTCGCATGCTAAGCGAGCGCTCTACCATCTGAGCTACACCCCCGATGCAGAATCGATGTTTATACTCACAAGCTCATCGGTAATTACGTGACGAAACTTGTGGAGAAAGAGTGTAGCCGACACGGCTGAGGACCGGTTTTCGCGTGCGCGGCTCTTTATTGCACGCATTGTTTCATTCCGTCCATCAAGCGAAATATTACTCGTCGCAGAATTGAAAAAAAAAGAAAAAAAAAAAAGGGTTTGGAGGTGCTGGGTATCGATCGCAGTACCTCTCGCATGCTAAGCGAGCGCTCTACCATCTGAGCTACACTTTTTTTTTCTTTATTGCCTGGTTTATTAGCACAAAATACAAAAATACGCAGCGCACAAGAATTCATATCTCTGAATTCATCATTTCACAAGACACTTATATGTACATTCTAAAAAAAACGGGACCGACAGCTTGTCCCGTGTTGCATAGTCAGAAATATTTCGCTGTCAGGAATCTGTCAAGTGTGGGTAACCAGTGAGGTGGCTCGTGCAGTTCACGTAACACACTTCTAACATATAACAGATATTCATGTAAATACACCTTAGCGGTTTTGGATCTTCGTGCTCATGTGTTGGCAGAGGAGAGAAGCCATCGAATCACAGAGGAGCAAAGAGAAAATATTCTTGTTGCACCAATCCCTCGCAATATGCATCCGCAGCACAATGAGGGAAGGCGTAGAGCAAGAGCGATTGCGATCCTGAAGAAGATCAAGGATGATCCTCAATCGGTCTGCTTCGTAGATGCGGCACAATATGGACGCTCATCTCACTATGCCGTGGTCGCAATAGATAACAGAGGTGAAATCATTTCGTCGGCCTCCCTGACTGGGACCACTTCTTCTAAAGCGGAGCAAGTTACTATTGCTTTGGCACTGTTGGATGACAAGAGGACGGAAATCTATTCAGATTCTAGATCGGCAGTCAGGGCGTTTGCCTCGGGCTCCATAGCGAAAGAGGCACACGACATCCTTAAGAACAGGACCATAACTATGCACACGATCACTTGGTTCCCGGCACACCTAGGTCAAAATTTGGACTCTCTCACCAACCTCAATGACATCGCCCACTCCCAAGCGCGTGTACTAACTCTCCGCGCGGGAGGAGAAGCCTTGTCACAGAGCAGAGTTCAAGAGGTCCGAGACACTTTATTCACATTTAATGAATTTACAAAGCACTTCTATCTGGAAAGAAGAGTATTTCCTCCACCACACAAAAAGCTCACGAGACCACAGGCGATGACCCTTAGGATGCTACAAACTAATTCGTATCCGAATCTCGCTTTCATGCACTGTCTATTCCCGAGTGACTTCAGCTCGCAATGCCCTGGCTGCGCGGGAACGTGCGATTTAGAGCACATGCTTTGGCGGTGCCCCTCGTTACGTGGGGATAAGGACCTCACAGAGCAGAACTGGAGCTCGGCCCTCAAGAGCTCGGAATACCAGCGTCAACTTTGGGCTGTCCAGAGAGCCTGCGATGCGGCGGTTAGGCTAGGTCTAACTGTCCCCACGTGGGAGCGGCCCGCGGCGTCACCCTAAGGGGGTGGCACTTCTCCGGATCTTTAAATAAAGTTCTTCGTACCGTACCGTATGTCTATAATCCATTCTAGTTTTCCACATGCTATGCATAGCGATAAGCATTATCAGATCACATGGCACGTCATCTGTTGGCTCCCATGGCAAGAAGCGAATACCGAATGGCGTGAGCTGAAAGTCTTTCTTTATCGTCCTTTGAAGGACGTCCCACAGGAACACTGAGTCATAGCAGTCTAAAAAGATGTGCTCGATTGTTTCGGGCTTCCTGCAAATCATACAGTTAACACCCCAAGGAAAATAAAACCCTTTATCTTTGAGCCATGGTTTAACAGGAAGCGTGCCTGTGTGCAACAAGAAAAAGAACGTCTTAGTTGATGCTCTAATAGGCATTCTATTTACGCGTTTAAACACATTCTTATTTCGTCCTGCTACATACACTTTACGGTATAAAGTTACAGGGCACATAATATCAACTAAATCCTTATACAGTTGTTTTTTTTGTTACTGAGGCCAAATAATCGAAAGAAAAATGCACTTGAAGAAACTGGAAAGCATACACAACTTTTCTCAAAAAACCCTTCACCGCCCCGCACTGCGAGCCATATGACGATAGAACATATTCCGGTAATTTGTCCCGCAGTCGTACTTGCATCACAGCGCGTAAGAAACCATCACTCTGATCTCTTAAATAAGAAAACCGCAAAACAATCTGTTTGAGGAACAAGTGCGACAGCCCAAGTCCCCCTTTCTTTACCTTATGAAAAATATTAACTCTGCCAGTACGCTCCCACGTAGATCCCCATATAAATACGGCAAATATTCGGTGCAATTTTTGAACGCATACTCGTGACATACATAATACTTGCAGCATGTAAAAGACTTTCGCTACGAGAAACACATTACAAACTGCTGCGCGTGCAAAGATCGAAAAATCTCGCCCACCCCACTTAGTCGTTTTTGTCCTAACATGCGCTCGGTTTCCGCGGCCCATTGCTTAGTGGTTTCCCGATAATACTGCAAAGGAACTCCAAGATACTTGGACGGCGTACTTGTAAATGTGATCCCTTGCATTAGTTCTGGTTTTTCATTCCACTCGCCATGCCAGAAACCTTGACACTTGTGCCAGCTGATTGCGCTTCCGGTGAGACTGCAGAAGGTTCGTGCATCCCTTATAGCCTCCTCTACACTCTTTTCATTTTGACAGAATATCGCGATATCATCAGCATACGCTAACACTTTTATTTCATGTGACAAGAACTGATATCCTGTTATCTTTGTATTGTTCAACACTTTCAAACAAAAGGGTTCCAAGTATATTGCGAACAATAGAGCAGAACAAGGGCATCCTTGGCGCACACTAGATTTCACATGTATGTCCGCGCTAAGTTTTTTGTTTATTACTAGTTTGGCAGAGCAGTTCTGGTATGCCATTTTCACCCCGTTAGTTATTACAGAGCCTACGCTAATGTGATCAAGCAATGCAAATAGTATTTCATGACTTACTGTGTCAAAAGCTTTTTCTAAGTCTAACTGTAGCATTGCTATACGTCCACCGGACGCATCGCAACACTCCAAAATTGTTCTTGCCGTATGAATATTATTAAAGATGCTTCTTCCTTTAATTCCGCACGTTTGGTGCGAACCGACAACACTGGTAATCACTGAAGTCTTTTTGCCAAAACTTTCATGTATACCTTATAGTCTACATTTGTGAGACTAATGGGCCTATAGTTTTCCACCGATTGCAATTTTTCAGCGTCTTCAGTCTTTGGAATGAGTATTACATGACTTGCTCGAAACGATAGAGGGAGTTGCTTCACATCATATGCCTCCATTAAAACGCGATGTAGCATCTCTGACATTTCTTCTTTGAAGGTTTTGTAAAACCCTGCCCCTATGCCATCGCGTCCAGGTGACTTGCCCGTCTTAAGGTCATCAATTGCTTGGCCAATTTCCCCTATCGTAATCGGCATCTCAAGACTCTCCCTAACATCATCCTCTAGCTTTGGCATCAGTGTTAAAAACTCTCTTATAAATGAATCTTTAACTTTCATTTCTGAGCCCAACAATTTTCGATACCTTTCAAGAAATGCCATTTCGATAAAATCCTGCTCGGAAGAAAGCACACCTTCGTATTGTATTTCTTTAATATAATTTTTTCGTTGCATATCGCTTTTCTTTCGCAAGCGCACGTTTTGTGGGCATTTCACCCATCGTAAAGCGTTCTGCTCGCGCTCTTATCACCGCACCCATATATCGTTCTTCCGCGATGCGTTCCATCTGTCTTTTGATATCCTTGATCTCATTGCTAAACAATCATGGTATGGTGCTATCTGCATTCAGTAGGTAGCCGAGCATGTTCTGCAGCTCTTTTTCTTTTTTGCTTTTCTTTATATCTTACCACTTCTGCTCTCTCGATTGCGTACATTTTAACTTCATTTTTAAATTGTTCCCAGACTTCTATAGCGCTCGTTTTCTTATTTAAAAGAGCATCCTGAGCCTTCTGGCTCACCACTTTCACGAAAGTCTCGTCTTTTAAGAGTTTTTCGTTTAACTTCCATAGGTCCCAGTTAAACTTCACATTTCTCTTTTTCCTGCCAACTTCGAGCATTACAAGACTGTGATCACTACAGCTAACATGTTTCACGGTATAATTCCCGCATAAAGGCACGATATTTTCAACCACATATATACGATCTAGTCTAGCATGGCTTTGATGCTGAAAATGTGTAAATTGCACATAGCTGCCTCGGAGAACATCACCAATGTCTACTAAACAACACTCTTCAGTTATTGCACACAACTGTAGGGCACTTTTATCGCGAACTGGTGCATTCTTAACACTATCCTCGGCCATGCAAATACAATTGAAGTCTCCGAGCAATACAACAACTCTATCACACTTTAGGAAGGTGGCTACATAATCAAAAAAACATTTCCTGTCGGTGGCTATATTTGGCGCGTACACACAAACGATTCGCCATTCTTTTCCACATAAAGAAAAATCACACAGAACTAATCTTCCATCATCAGAAGTCACGACCCTTTCTTCAATGATACCAATAGAATTCTTTAAAAATAAAATGCACCCTCCAGACTTCCCAACGGCATGGCATACACATACATTATAATTTGTTTTAAAAAGGTTCACCATGCGATCCGCCCGCTCAACGCTCTCAATCTTAGATTCTTGCAAGGCTAATACGTCTACGTCATTTTCGATTAGCATTCTCTTTAACTGCGTTTGCTTTTTTTGCGCCGCTAATCCTCGTATATTTAAAGTGCCTATCTTCAGTGCAAAGCCCGAATTCGAAGAAACTGAGAGCGATGAGACAAGTTTCGCGCATTGCGCCTGTTTCATATTATCGGGTGACAGACTTACATCTTGTCGCTCTGCTTGAAGTGGCCTGGCCTTCTCAGGCGAGGCCCAAGTGTTTTCTCTGGCGGCGCACATTTTTAACTTTCGACACTGCACGTCTATCCCCAGCTCAGTCGGGAAGTCTCCCAAACCAACATACCCGCTATGGCGGTTCTGCTGGCGGTGCCTTTTTCTCTGCTGATGATGCCGACCTCCTATCGGGCGGCACCTTGGGTTGTATCTTCAAGGTTGGTCGCCCGACGAACGGCGCCTTCGGAAGTGGTTCACCGGCAGAAGCTGCCCCGTTGTCGTTCCCTTGATCTACCTCAAGCGGCCTCTTTACGACCACTGGCGTAGAGTTTTGCTCGTACTCCATGTCGGTGGGGTCCTTCGCTGGTCCGTCCGCACCGGGCTCATTGGTTTCCTCGGGAACGTTCTTCTTCGCTGTGGCCTTGTCCCCTTCCGTTGCTTCCTTTATGCTGGCGGCGGGTACAGCCGCACCTTCGTTCTTGTCCTTGTTCTCCCCGGAGGGTGTCACCTGCTGTTTATCTTCAGTCTTCGCCGAGTCACCGCCCCCCATGACGGTTGCCTCCGCGTCAGCCTGGTCCATGAAGTGCTCTTCCATAGCTTCGCTTCGCCCGGAACCTGTCACGTTTGCGTAACTGCGCACGCACTGGGTCTCGTCGTGGCCGAAGCGACGGCAGAGCCCGCAACGTGGTACTCGGCACTCGCGCCGTATGTGTCCGGTGCCGCGGCACCGGAGGCAGAGTGGTGGTCTGCCTGGAACGTGCACGAGCGCATGGTCTTCTCCAACGCGAAGTTGATGCGGCAAGTCTTCTACGGTGTATCCGGACTTCAAACGCAGAGACACCAAACGCGTGTGCGACCCTTTGTCTGCGCAGCCTTGTACACGCCATTTATCCCGGGAAATTTCGCTCACAGTTCCGAAAGGTAGCAGGGCGGTCCTTACGGCTTCATCCGGAGTAGTATGCAAAAGCCAGTATAGCTTCATCCGGATATCTTGGTTACACGGGTCTATCACCACACATTTGTGATCCTTGACACTGAAGGCTGCACTTGAATGAATCTTCTTCTTGGCGTTTTCGTCCTTGAACGTTATCGCCCACACCTGGTTCATCTGATAGGCCCCAAGGGCCACCACCTCCGGCATAAGCTGCAGTTTGCTCAAAGCATCGCGGAAATGCTCAACTCGGTAAGGTCTGGCCTTTACGTCAGCGTGCAAAAATACCGTTGTGGTTACGGTCGTACCTGTAGGCAACTGGGGCAAAATAAGCTGGTAGTCCTGTGTCGAAGTCGTGTCGTTGAACCTGATACCGCGGCCCGGCTGGGCCGCTGAAACCGCCCCTTTCGAGGAGCACAACATTCCGTGTCCGTTCACTACGGTGGCCGGAAGTGGACTCCCATCTCAGCTACACCCCCGATGCAGAATCGATGTTTATACTCAAAAGCTGATCGGTAATTACGTGACCAAACTTGTGGAGAAAGAGCGCAGCCGACACGGCTGAGGGCCGGTTTTCTCGCTTGTGCGGCTCTTTATTGCACGCATTGTTTCATTCCGTCCATCAAGCGAAATATTACTCGTCATGAAATGAAAAAAAAAAAAAAAGGTTTGGAGGTGCTGGGTATCGATCCCAGTACCTCTCGCATGCTAAGCGAGCGCTCTACCATCTCAACTACACCCCCGATGCAGAATCGATGTTTATACTCACAAGCTGATCGGTAATTACGTGACGGAACTTGTGTAGAAAGAGTGCAGCCGACACGGCGGAGGACCGGTTTTCTCGCGTGCGCGGCTCTGTATTGCACGCATTGTTTCATTCCGTCCATCAAGCGAAATATTACTTGTCGCAGAAATGAAAAAAAAAAGAAGGTTTGGAGGTGCTGGGTATCGATCCCAGTACCTCTCGCATGCTAAGCGAGCGCTCTACCATCCGAGCTACACCCCCCGATGCAGAATCGATGTTTATACTCGTAAACTGATCGGTAATTACGTGACGAAACTTGTGTAGAAAGAGTGCAGCCGACACGGCGGAGGACCGGTTTTCTCGCGTGCGCGGCTCTGTATTGCACGCATTGTTTCATTCCGTCCATCAAGCGAAATATTACTCGTCACTGAAATGAAAAAAAAAAAAAAAAGGTTTGGAGGTGCTGGGTATCGATCCCAGTACCTCTCGCATGCTAAGCGAGCGCTCTACCATCTGAGCTACACCCCCGATGCAGAATCGATGTTTATACTCGTAAACTGATCGGTAATTACGTGACGAAACTTGTGTAGAAAGAGTGCACGCGACACGGCTGAGGACCGGTTTTCTCGCGTGTGCGGCTCTTTATTGCACGCATTGTTTCATTCCGTCCATCAAGCGAAATATTACTCGTCACTGAAATGAAAAAAAAAAAAAAGGTTTGGAGGTGCTGGGTATCGATCCCAGTACCTCTCGCATGCTAAGCGAGCGCTCTACCATCTGAGCTACACCCCCGATGCAGAATCGATGTTTATACTCAAAAGCTGATCGGTAATTACGTGACGAAACTTGTGGAGAAAGAGTGCAGCCGACACGGCTGAGGACCGGTTTTCACGCGTGTGCGGCTCTTTATTGCACGCATTGTTTCATTCCGTCCATCAAGCGAAATATTACTTGTCGCAGAATTGAAAAAAAAAAAAAAAAGGTTTGGAGGTGCTGGGTATCGATCCCAGTACCTCTCGCATGCTAAGCGAGCGCTCTACCATCTGAGCTACACCCCCGATGCTGAATCGATGTTTATACTCAAAAGCTGATCGGTAATTACGTCACGAAACTTGCGGAGAAAGAGTGCAGCCGACACGGCTGAGGACCGGTTTTCACGCGTGTGCGGCTCTTTATTGCACGCATTGTTTCATTCCGTCCATCAAGCGAAATATTACTTGTCGCAGAATTGAAAAAAAAAAAAAGGTTTGGAGGTGCTGGGTATCGATCCCAGTACCTCTCGCATGCTAAGCGAGCGCTCTACCATCTGAGCTACACCCCCCGATGCAGAATCGATGTTTATACTCAAAAGCTGATCGGTAATTACGTGACGAAACTTGTGGAGAAAGAGTGCAGCCGACACGGCTGAGGACCGGTTTTCACGCGTGTGCGGCTCTTTATTGCACGCATTGTTTCATTCCGTCCATCAAGCGAAATATTACTCGTCGCAGAAATTGGAAAAAAAAAAAAAGGTTTGGAGGTGCTGGGTATCGATCCCAGTACCTCTCGCATGCTAAGCGAGCGCTCTACCATCTGAGCTACACCCCCGATGCAGAATCGATGTTTATACTCAAAAGCTGATCGGTAATTACGTGACGAAACTTGTGGAGAAAGAGTGCAGCCGACACGGCTGAGGACCGGTTTTCACGCGTGTGCGGCTCTTTATTGCACGCATTGTTTCATTCCGTCCATCAAGCGAAATATTACTCGTCACTGAAATGAAAAAAAAAAAAAAGGTTTGGAGGTGCTGGGTATCGATCCCAGTACCTCTCGCATGCTAAGCGAGCGCTCTACCATCTGAGCTACACCCCCGATGCAGAATCGATGTTTATACTCAAAAGCTGATCGGTAATTACGTGACGAAACTTGTGGAGAAAGAGTGCAGCCGACACGGCTGAGGACCGGTTTTCACGCGTGTGCGGCTCTTTATTGCACGCATTGTTTCATTCCGTCCATCAAGCGAAATATTACTTGTCGCAGAATTGAAAAAAAAAAAAAGGTTTGGAGGTGCTGGGTATCGATCCCAGTACCTCTCGCATGCTAAGCGAGCGCTCTACCATCTGAGCTACACCCCCGATGCTGAATCGATGTTTATACTCAAAAGCTGATCGGTAATTACGTCACGAAACTTGCGGAGAAAGAGTGCAGCCGACACGGCTGAGGACCGGTTTTCACGCGTGTGCGGCTCTTTATTGCACGCATTGTTTCATTCCGTCCATCAAGCGAAATATTACTTGTCGCAGAATTGAAAAAAAAAAAAGGTTTGGAGGTGCTGGGTATCGATCCCAGTACCTCTCGCATGCTAAGCGAGCGCTCTACCATCTGAGCTACACCCCCCGATGCAGAATCGATGTTTATACTCAAAAGCTGATCGGTAATTACGTGACGAAACTTGTGGAGAAAGAGTGCAGCCGACACGGCTGAGGACCGGTTTTCACGCGTGTGCGGCTCTTTATTGCACGCATTGTTTCATTCCGTCCATCAAGCGAAATATTACTCGTCGCAGAATTGGAAAAAAAAAAAAGGTTTGGTGGTGCTGGGTATCGATCCCAGTACCTCTCGCATGCTAAGCGAGCGCTCTACCATCTGAGCTACAGCTTTTTTTTTTTTTTTTTCTTTATTGCCTGCTTGCATTACAAAGGAATACACATGTGAATGCTAAAACATGTCAACCACACTTTGGCTAACATGACAATATTAAAATCTCTTAAGCTTCACTAAATCATCGAGGATAGCCACCCACTCGGGTGGTTCACTCTGCGCACGATATATTTCCCGAATATACGCAACACTTTCGATGAAATTAACTCTCGCCGAACGGGCGTCCACATCAAAATGTCTCACTGCCATTCTCGTTTTCCACAGACTGTGGAGGCCAAGGAGCATAAACATATCGTACGGAACTCCTCCTGCGTTATCGGTTGGCAAATAGCGAATTCCGAGAGGCGTAATCGGTAGTTCTTTTTTCAGGGTCCGCTGTAAGACGTCCCAATGTAAGATTGGGTCCAAGCAGTCGATGAAAACATGCTCAATCGTCTCTGGTTTGTTGCAAAGTGAGCAGTTCACACTCCATGGAACGTCAATGCCTTTCTCATCCAGCCACGTTTTTACAGGCAGCGTGTTTGTATGGAGCTTAACCCTTTCAGGGTCGAATTTTTTCGCGAAATGCGTGCCAAAAATGTGTAATTTTTTTTTATTGCTGAAATAAATTCTTCAGACCATTCTATTTCAGAAAAAAAATTGTCCAAAATTTTTTTTCGTGACCGTAAAGTGACAAAAAAGTCATTTTGTGTTGTTACATACACATGGTTTATTCATAGTAACATCAAGCAAAATCATAAACAAAAACAGTTTTACGATTTCTTATAAATAAAAATTATGCATTATAATAAACATAGCTCACAGATATACAAAAATAAGCGCACCAGAGTACTTTTCCGGTAAAAAATGTTTTTCCTCTAACACTAAACACTAGGGGAAAAGTCACATTTGATCCGATCCGGATCGTCTGACCGCGCACGCTTTCAAGATGTCGCTCCTTCGTCATCGTCCGAGCCTGAACTCGTAAATAAATCCTCGCCTGAAGACATGACATCCAATGAATCAGATTCGGCACTTGGGGAATAGTCCACATCGGAAGAATCGCCGCTCGACTCCCTAGCACCAGAGCAACCGGCGCGCACTTCCGTTGCCTAGGCGAACAGTGTGACTGAGCGCACGGAAGAAAACTGTGGGGTTGTGCGCCCGTCCGGAAAACAAAACGAGTGAAAAAGCTATAATAATCCTTCGTCTTATCGCCAACGAGACGGAGTTAGTTTTTCCGAGTTCCCTAAACAGGAAACTCAACCACGGCGGCATCGTTTGTGTAATTTAGCGCCTCCCGAAACAGATGT
Source organism: Rhipicephalus appendiculatus (assembly GCA_030522465.1). Taxonomy (NCBI): domain Eukaryota; kingdom Metazoa; phylum Arthropoda; class Arachnida; order Ixodida; family Ixodidae; genus Rhipicephalus; species Rhipicephalus appendiculatus. The sequence continues at coordinate 10,431 of JALIZH010028820.1, read as the reverse complement.
AATCGCACGCCGAGGAGCCATAAACGAGAGAGTCACAAGCGCTCACCCCTTGAGAGATTAGAAACCAAACAGCCATCAGCTTTGCGGGCGCGAGAAGCGATAACCAACGAAGGACGAAACCGAAACCAGCCGCACAATATGCGCGCGTTCGGGTTTGCAAGCGAAAGCCGCCGCACCGCCTTGGAAAGCAAAAAAGCAACAGAGAGACATCGGCGCGTGAAAAAAATTCCACGTGTTCCGAAGCGTGGCAGCACATGTCAAGCAAGAGAAGTGATCGAAAAAGGCGCGCGTTTTAAACCAGCCGCACCACAGGCGCGCTCAGGTGCGCAAGCGATAGCCGGTGCCGTTTTGCGAAGCATAAAAAAAGCAACAATGGAGAGACACCGGCGCATGAAAAAAATTTCACAGTTTTCCCGAAGCATGGCAGCACATTCCAAGCAAGAAAAATGATAGAAAAAGGCGCGCGTTTTAAACCAGCCGGACCGCGAACGCGCTCGGGTGCGCAAGCGGTTGCCGGAGCGTCGCTTTGCGAAGCAAAACAAAAAAAACATAAGAGAAACATCGGCGCATGAAAAAAATTCCACGTGTTCCTGAAGTGTGGCAGCACACGCCAAGAGAGAGAAATGACCGAAACAAGCGCGCATTTTAAAGATAAAGGCCGTGCCGTACATGTACGGTGAAAACCATTTGGGCACTGTTAGGTGCTGCCGTACATGTACGGCGAAAACCATCAAAGGGTTAAAGAAAAACGTTTTTTGAGCAGATCTGATTGGCATTTTTTTAACCCGTTTCAATACATCATCTCCCTGGCCTCCCCAGTTCACAGACCTGTACAAAGGTATTGGCAGCATTGTATCCACTAAATCTCTATACAATGTTTTTCTTGTCACAGAGCACAAATATTCCATGGAAAAACGAGTATGTAGAAAGCGAAAGGATTCAACGACTTCACGCAAATAACCAGTGACACTGCCCCCCCGTCATATGTGTGGAAGTTACAATAAATTGCGGCAGTGCTTTCCCCAATCGAACTTGAATCACTGTGCGCAGAAAGTCACTTGTCTGTTCACGCAAAAAAAGAAAACGAGAGACGATTTGTCTGATAAAGAAATGCGACAGACCTAGCCCGCCACTGCGGACCGAACGAAACAGATTGGTTCTACTTACCCTCTCCCAACTAGAAGCCCATATGAATACAGCAAAAACACGGTGCATTTTTTGCACATTTGAACGACACATAGATAGGATCTGCAAGACGTACCACACTTTCGCCATTAAGAAAATATTACACACGGTTGCGCGTCCGAACATTGATAAATCACGCCCCTGCCAAGCCTTCGTTTTTTCCCTCATTTTCTCAGCCTCATCACACCAATACTGCGTACTGTCCTTATAGTGCTCGAGCGGCACGCCCAAGTACTTAGCCGGCGTTGTTGACCACCGGACGTTTGCAAAATGTGCCGGTGTATTGTCCCAGTGACCGTGCCAAATGCCGAGGCTCTTGTCCCAATTTATCTGAGCTCCAGATTGCGCACAGTATGTCTTTACGAGGCTTACAGCTTCAAGAACGCTGTCGCGATCCTCGCAAAAGACCGCGATGTCGTCAGCGTATGCCAGTATTTTAACTTCAGCAAGTTGTAATTTGAAACCTCGAATGTTTTCATTGCGCATCACTGCTAAACAAAAGGGCTCGAGGTATAGCGCAAAAAGCAATGGGCTTAAAGGACACCCTTGTCTGAGTGAAGACATCAGTGAAATCTTTGCGCTGAGAGACTTATTAATTATAATCTGCGTAGTACATTGATCATATGCCATTCTCACTCCATCTAAGATTACTTTTCCAACATTGACGTACTCTAAAATCAGAGAAAGAACATCGTGGGACACGCGGTCAAACGCTTTCGCCAGGTCAAGCTGCAACATAGCAACGCGTCCAGCGAAAGCATCGCAACACTCTAAGACACTTCGTGCTACATGGGTGTTTGTAATAATCGTGCGGCCTTTAATGCCGCATGTTTGGTGCGGACCAACTAGTTCTGCTACGACTGCTTGGAGTCTCTTTGCCAATACCTTCATAAATATTTTGTAATCCGTGTTTGTTAAGCTTATTGGCCTGTATGCACTCACCGATAAAAGCGTCTTGTGGTCATCTGTTTTAGGTATTAAAACCATGTGCGCATTCCTGAAAGAAGGCGGTATTCGTTTCTTTTCGTATGCCTCTGCGTACACATGTTCCAACACTTTAGCGAGCCAAGGTGCAAATGCCTTGTAGAAAGCGGCTCCTAAGCCATCAGGACCTGGGGACTTGCCTCCAGGAAGTTCTTCGATTGCGCGTTCTATTTCCCGCGCGCTTATCGGTTCCTCCATACTAGCTTTTACCTCGTCATCGACACGCGGCATGAGATTCAAAAAACGTGCTTCATATTCATCTCCCGCATGGATTGGGACCCCGAACAATTCGCGGTAATGTTCTATGAAGGCCCGCTCTATCGTATTCTTGTTGGAAGTAACAGCATCACGATAAGTAATCTCTCGTATCTCATTTTTCCTCGCATACCGTTTTTCATCAGCAATAGCGCGTTTGTTCGGCGTTCCATCAGCCCATAGTCTTTCAGCACGGGCCCGAATAACCGCTGCCCTATATTTTTCTCTGTCAATTGCTTCCATCTCGCTTTTTATTTTTCCAATTTCCTCGCGATACTTTCCCGGCTCCGCACTGTCCATTGAAATAAGAAAATTGAGTTCCTTCTGGAGCTCGTTTTCTTTCATTTTTTCGTTATAGCGTCTAGTGGCGCCTATTTCAATCGCTGCCATCTTCACGTGGACCTTGAAATCTTCCCATGCTTCCGCGTAATGTAAAAACTTATTTCTTAATAAGTGTTTAATCTGGCTTGTGACATCATTCACAAATTTGTCATCATCCAGGCGCTTTTCGTTAAATTTCCAAAGCGCCCAATCGAACCGCAGTTTTCTTGGCTTGGTACCCAGCGTAAACCATACTATGCTATGGTCGCTAAAAGACACCGGCTGTACAACATAGCTATCGCAAAAAGGCACTAGATCTAACGAGATATAGGCTCTGTCGAGTCTTGCCTGGCTACCTCGCTGATAGTGCGTAAAACGCGGCTGCAATGTACTGGCCATAAGACGACCTGCATCTTCTAAGTTGTAATCGCTTATTAAAGTGTTCAAAAACACTGCACTCTTGTCACGGGTGGAAGTACGTTTGGCACGATCTTCTGCATAACACACACAGTTGAAATCACCCAAAAAAAGGATCTGTCGGTCGCATTGAAGGTACTGTTCGACATTCGTGAAGAAAACTTCCCTTTCGTTTATGTCATTTGGCGCATACACACAGATAAGTCTCCATTGAGATCCGCTAAAAAAGAAAATCAAGGATTATCAGTCGTCCGTTTTCGTTCACAGTGACGGCCTCTTCGCTTATACCAATGCCTCTTCGCACCAAGACAGCGCAGCCACCAGACGTACCGACAGCGTGACAAATGCATACGTTGTAATATGTTTTAAATGGCATTACCATTTTGTTTGCTTGCTCCTCACTTTCAACTTTCGTCTCCTGTACGGCGATAATATCTAGTTCCTTTTCGACGCATAGACGGCTCAGCTGGTACTGCCTTCGCCTTGTTGCGAGGCCGCGTACATTAATAGTAGCAACTCGTATTACCCTCTCCAAATTCATTGCTTATACTAGAAAAAAAAATTAAACACAACACATAACAATACATAATCACACGTAGTCCCTTAACTCTACTCATAGTCATGTCAACAAGTGTTCATTACGGCCAGAGCAGCTGCTTTTTTAAACCAAGAGCAGTCCACAGCGTACCTTTCTCGGGGAGCCGCTGTCCACGCCAATCCTTCGGTATTGGTTAGCACTCGAGGGCTCGCGCCCGAGCACTTTCGCAAGAGGTAGTCTCTCAGTCCAGTTAGGCACCGTTTCCGCCGGTCTCTTGTCCGGCGGGATATTCGGCGGGGGCCTTATTGACAACCGGCGCATTCCCGCCGTCTTTGGCGGTGGTTCCTCGCTGTTCATTGCGTCGGTTTTCGTGCCGTCGTTTGTTGCCTCCTCTCGCGTCCTCTTCCCTATCGAGCCGCCAGCATTGGTGGCGTCCATAGGTTCGCTGCCAGCTAATTCCGAGATGCCCGGCGCTGTTTTCGTCGCGGTGTCCTTTTTTTGGACGTCGACTGTCAAGTCCTTGTTCGCAGGTCTTGAAGGTGTTCCTGCCCCACGCGTCACTCCGGCAGCCGTTTGGCCCTGCGGTTTCGCCGATTTCGCCGCTGCGACCTTCGCATCCTTGACGCTTCCGGCCGAAGCTTCCTCAGCTTCCACTTCATCCATAAGGAGTTCAGCGTTTTCGTCTGCGGCCGCTGGCACTGCCACGTTTGCGTACGTCCTCACGCACTGCGACTCTTCATGACCGTGACGGCGACAACGTGCGCAGCGCGGGACGCGGCAGTCGCGCCGGATGTGTCCTGTGTTGCGGCATCGAAGGCAGAGTGGGGCTCTTCCAGGAATAACAACTAGGGCTTCCTCACCTGCTATGCGTAGCAGATGGGGTACGTCATCCGCCTCCAGTCCCTTCCTCGGCACCAGGGTGACCAGTCGAGTCGACGAGCCTTTATCCTGAAGGCCGAGCACACGCCACTTTTCCCTCGCCACGTCGGTGACTCGACCATAGGGCGCCAGGGCTTCACGAATGTCCTCATCCGGCACGGTATGCAGCATCCAATGTAGCTTCAGGTGCAATGCTTGATTTCCAGGGTCAATAACGATGCACCGGCTATCCTTCACATTCACTTCTTTCGCCCGTAACAGTTCTTTCACTGCGTCACAGCTTTTGAACGTTACGGCCCAAACGTGACTCATTCGATACGCCCCCAGGGCAACCACGTCGGAAAGCAATTTCATGCTTGACAGCATATCACGAAAATGTTCCACCCTATATGGCCTTGCACGTACGTCGGCGTGAAAAAAATTGGCCGCGTATCTGCGTGCTTCGCTGCAAATGTCGTCGAAAGACGATAGTCTTGTGCCGACTGCACTGCATGAGCGGCATGAGTACCACAATTTAATAGCCGGGCTAGCCGCTGGGCTCGTTTTTCGGACGTTTTCCGGGCGCGCTTAGACGGACGCCGGCGTTTCTCCGCTGAAATTTGGTCGTCGGTCTTTTCTCTGCGTTCTCTGATCATGTCTTGTAGAGTGGGTCGTATTTCATCAAGCGGCCATATATGTTTTGCCTTGCCTGAGACAGCGCTCTTCTACGATGAATCAGCCGCATCTGGCTGGCATTGATAAAACAGAAGAGGACGCCATCTACAGCGCTACCGGGGAACATCGGCTTGTGTTGAACAATGCTACTGCCAGGTGGCAGCACCACAGCCAGCCACAGCGTCGAAGTTAAATCACTGGGCGGAGACTTGTTTTGTACACAGCAGCGCCGCGTAATAAACGCTAGGATCTTTATAATTACGTATCTATAGATTTTGTTTTAAAGGAACACTGTGAAGAGTACTAAGGTATTGATGTTGTGCCTCAGGTATGCGTAATATTTGATTTTTAATTGCCCACGCTCACCCGTATGAACACATGCTCCTTGGTCATGATTGGAGGTCGTAAGGCAGGGGGTTAAAGTTTGGCCAACTAGCTCAATCGTGTGACGTGCCGACAAACAGACAGACAGACAGACCAAAATTTCTCCGTTTAGGTATCCCAAGAAAGACTATCGTCTTTATTAATGTATTCATAACAAGTCGCCCTGTCGGCAGTTGAGGCAGGAGTACCTGGTAATCCGGATCCTCGTTGGCAAAAAACCTTGAACCGCGGCCCTGCTGGGCGCTGGAAGCCCGCTCCTACGGAGCTCATGTCAGATACGTCCGCACCCTACGGTGGCCGGAAGTAGAATCACCATCTGAGCTACACCCCCGATGCAGAATCGATGTTTATACTCGCAAGCTGATCGGCAATTGCGTGACGGAACTTGTGGAGAAAGAGTGCACGCGACACGGCTGAGGACCGGTTTTCTCGCGTGTGCGGCTCTTTATTGCACGCATTGTTTCATTCCGTCCATCAAGCGAAATATTACTCGTCACTGAAATGAAAAAAAAAAAAGGCTTGGAGGTGCTGGGTATCGATCCCAGTACCTCTCGCATGCTAAGCGAGCGCTCTACCATCTGAGCTACACCCCCGATGCGGAATCCATGTTTATGCTAGCAAGCTGATCGGTAATTGCGTGACGGAACTTGTGGAGAAAGAGTGCAGCAGCCAAGAGTGAGGACCGGTTTTCTCGCGTCGGCCGCTCTTTATTGCGCGCATTGTTTCATCCCGTCCATGAAGCGAGATATTACTCGCCCCAGAAATGAAGCCAAAAAAAAAAAAGAAAAAATGGTTTGGAGGTGCTGGGTATCGATCCCAGTACCTCTCGCATGCTAAGCGAGCGCTCTACCATCTGAGCTACAGCCCCCGATGCGGAATCGATGTTTATGCTCGCAAGCTGATCGGCAATTGCGTGACGGAACTTGTGGAGAAAGAGTGCAGCAGCCAAGAGTGAGGACCGGTTTTCTCGCGTCGGCCGCTCTTTATTGCGCGCATTGTTTCATCCCGTCCATCAAGCGAGATATTACTCGCCCCAGAAATGAAGCCAAAAAAAAAAAAAGGTTTGGAGGTGCTGGGTATCGATCCCAGTACCTCTCGCATGCTAAGCGAGCGCTCTACCATCTGAGCTACACCCCCCGATGCGGAGTCCATGTTTATGCTCGCAAGCTGATCGGCAATTGCGTGATGGAACTTGTGGAGAAAGAGTGCAGCAGCCAAGAGTAAGGACCGGTTTTCTCGCGTCGGCCGCTCTTTATTGCGCGCATTGTTTCATCCCGTCCATCAAGCGAGATATTACTCGCCCCAGAAATGAAGCCAAAAAAAAAAAAGGTTTGGAGGTGCTGGGTATCGATCCCAGTACCTCTCGCATGCTAAGCGAGCGCTCTACCATCTGAGCTACACCCCCCATGCGGAATGGATGTTTATGCTCGCAAGCTGATCGGCAATTGCGTGACGGAACTTGTGGAGAAAGAGTGCAGCAGCCAAGAGTGAGGACCGGTTTTCTCGTGTCGGCCGCTCTTTATTGCGCGCATTGTTTCATCCCGTCCATCAAGCGAGATATTACTCGCCCCAGAAATGAAGCCAAAAAAAAAAAAAAAAAAAGGTTTGGAGGTGCTGGGTATCGATCCCAGTACCTCTCGCATGCTAAGCGAGCGCTCTACCATCTGAGCTACACCCCCCGATGCGGAATGGATGTTTATGCTCGCAAGCTGATCGGCAATTGCGTGACGGAACTTGTGGAGAAAGAGTGCAGCAGCCAAGAGGGAGGACCGGTTTTCTCGCGTCGGCCGCTCTTTATTGCGCGCATTGTTTCATCCCGTCCATCAAGCGAGATATTACTCGCCCCAGAAATGAAGCCAAAAAAAAAAAAGGTTTGGAGGTGCTGGGTATCGATCCCAGTACCTCTCGCATGCTAAGCGAGCGCTCTACCATCTGAGCTACACCCCCGATGCAGAATCGATGTTTATGCTCGCAAGCTGATCGGCAATTGCGTGACGGAACTTGTGGAGAAAGAGTGCAGCCGCCAAGAGTGAGGACCGGTTTTCTCGTGTCGGCCGCTCTTTATTGCGCGCATTGTTTCATTCCGTCCATCAAACGAGCTAGTGCTCGCCACATAAATGGAAAAACCGCCAGGCCTGCGCGGAACTCGCAGCACAGCCACAGCGAAAGCTGGCAGAGTGGCCTTTCTAGGGGCCTTTTTTAAACATTCTTGGGGCAACTACAACAACCGCACTTGCATGGTACCCACTACGCCATAAATCACCATAGTTTTTGTGTATTGGGGAAGCGTCTACTATGCCATTATTCTTCATTCTTCAGAAAAGCGCGGTACCCGCTTCACTCTTGTAACGCATTATGTGCACTTTGTAGATGCTGTGGCTGACGACGATGAAGAATTTTGCCTCAGGGTTTTGTAATGGGTTGGAGCATTGAACGACCCACTCGTTACGCAATTCGATTTGTGTGACGCCTGGTTCTTACTTTACTGTTCTAAAACGCTTAACAACACACGTTAACGCGATTCCTTACCCGACATGAAGCCTGCCTAGGGTCAGTTTGCACCGCAGTTTCAAGCAGCGGCGTAGCTCAGTGGTAGAGTGCTGGGCTGCCACGCAGAAGACCCGGGTTGGAATCCCATTCGGTCATAGGTGTTTTTTATTTATTTAGTTTTTTTTCTTATTTCGTGCGATATTGGTTACGGACACCGGCGGCGGCGGCGGCGGCGGCGGACAACTACGGCGCAGAAACGACCCTTGTTGTGATCTCATAACAGCTTTCGCTGTAAAAGAAATGTTTCGGGGTGATGGGCAATCCCAGTTTGATACCAGTAAGAATATTCTTTGAAGTTGGTTCGAAAAAAAAAAAAAACACTATCAATGTGATGTAGTGGGAGGAGTCTCTTTAATGTATGTAATATTACGTTTAAAAAGTGCGAAATTGTGCCCGGCGTCAAAACACGTGAGTCGCGGAACGTGTGCGTGTTTTAAAGGTCCACTCATTACAAGGCGTTCAGACATATTTAATTTTAATCATCAACCAAAGCATCAACAAAGTAATCATCTGCGTAGATTTTACGTGTTGCCTTACAGATGCGTAATGGGGCCTTCGGTGATTCGCGAAAGGTAGAGTTACAGCGTAGTGTTTATTTATTTATTTATTTATTTATTTATTTATTTATTTATTTATTTATTTATTTATCTAAGTATTTATTCATTTATTTATTTATTTGCATCCATTTCGAGTCTTCGCTCATGGAAAACATTGATTTTTTGTCTCACAGTCAAACAGGCCTACGCTGATGCCGATACAGGAAATTTCTGCGAAACCAGCTGATTAACGCCATCGCGCTAAAATTACGTGGCAGACACGTAAAATCGCACCAGTGTCACATTATCTGAATTGTGCAACGTATGGGTGGTGTAAAGGCCCAGCCATTACAGAGCACTCAAGAATAATCCTCATCAGGAACAGCACCAACAAAGTGTGCAGATGAGCCAGTGCACGTAATGCCTTAGGGACACTTATTGGGTGCTTGGCCTAATTCGCAAAATAATTAATTATGGGGCAGTGGCCAGTTCGCTAGTGTACTTGCAGCAGGCGATTTAGGACAGTTTAATACAGGCGAACCTTCCTTTTCGTGCGACATGGTTGTGTCCTCCAAGAAGCCAAGGCTGGCTAGCGGATCAGTAATAAAATGAAAACTGAGCTAGTTGGTATGGATTGACACTTAGAACTGTGCAGCGCTCACAAAAAACGACGATGGACGACTGTAAGTGCACACGACAGTCGCTGCTATTTGTCGCGTGCAGACGACAGCGCATGTCGTGCGCCCTTCTTTCTTACGTAGTCGTTTATTGTGAGCGCTGCACCGTCCCAAATATTAATCAGCGGATGAGAAGGCGATGTGAACGCGTCCCGTACATTTGAGTGCGTTGTCCAAGCGTCGCCTCAGCTTTCCATGAACTAGCCTTGCAAGATACACCGACAAATGTTGGAGTACTATAGTAATTCCAGCCATAGAAGGTCAGCGAGTGCACATTGATCATCCGAAGTACTTAACATAAAAAAGTAGATGATGTACTCACTCATTTTGTCGAAACCTTGTCTTCAACGGTGAAGCTAGAACATAGCCGTGCTTGCTTGCTTGCTCTTGACACTGGCGCCTGCCCACTACCGGGGATTGACCAAGAAGCCGGTGGTTAATGTAAAAAAAATTAAAACATTAAGGCAGGATGAGCAGATAAATTGATGATTTTAAAGAATGGATCCCTCCTCACGACACGGGATCGCCGTTCTCTTAGCAATGCATGCCAACGTGATGATGATGACATTGAAATAAATGGAGATACTATAAATGTACCGGCTTGAATGCTACAAAAAAAGAAAAAAAAGAAACAAAACAAAAAAAACACGCATATCCACGAAGTGGATGCGAAGCAGTGTGCATCGGGTCGTGAACAGCAGCCTTCTTGAGAAGCGTGCGAACTTGAGCTTGTTGGTACACATACATCGTAAAAAACAGCGCGAAAACAAGGACGAGACAGAACAAACAGGACTAGACAGTTTGGAGTGCGGATGCACCCCAAACTTTCACCAGACGCGCATCGTGCGCCGGTACCGTGATAATCGCGCCCGCGAAATATATGAAGCCTTCGCCATTCATGCTGCAGGCCAGTCATGTATCAGCTCCCCATCGATCACACTAACTGACAAAGAGATTAACTATCTCCGCAGTTGAGGGTTCCACGCTCCTTGACAAAGCACGGCATGTGCGCATGTGCTAGAAAAATCTTCTCTCCCCCCCTCCGTGTTTT
>JALIZH010028819.1:0-11699 GCA_030522465.1 Rhipicephalus appendiculatus | reverse complement strand
CCGGTATTCTGTTTATATGCTACGAAAATAATCGCTGAACAAGTTGTCCCAAAATGCTCAACCACATGACGCCCTCATTTCAGCATCGAGTGAAATAGGGAGTGTTCCTGAGATTTTTGTTTCCTTGAGATTTGCAATGAATCGAAATATTTCTAGCTCTTCACAAGAGCCCCCAAGATATATATTCAGGTCCTTGAAAGTAAATGCAACTTGTTTCTCCAGTGTACTCTAGGATGTTAGTTGCTCCAGTTGCTCCATCTGGGAGCACTCCAGAGTGCTCTCAGATGCCAAATTACCTGCTCCAAAGTGCTCCAAAATGGAAAGCTTTGCTGCTCCAAAGTGCTCCAAAATGAAAATTTTGCTGCTCCAAAAAATTGCTCCAATTCAGAAGACCTCGGTAGCATCACTGCGGAACTGCTCTTAAAATAGACCCTCGTGTTCGTGAAACGTCTATCGTGGTTGCAGTGCTGGCTATCAAATTTTATAAACATTACATATGTACTCCTATGATACAGCTGTCACGTTGGGTTAACGTCAGTCGTGTCCAGGGCTACCATCCTCGCGAGCACAAGCGCTACATATGAGCCTACCGCTTCTGGCGTTGCTAATACCCATGTTGCTGTTGGCATCGTTACGTAACTGTAAACAACTAGTTAAATAAAACATTTGCGACTGTTCAACATATGTTTGTGCGTACAACATTTGTACAAATCTTTAGCGACATTTTGTTACGTTTTGCTCTAAAAAAATGACAACACAGTCAGCTTTTGTCCTCATGCTTGGCATAGCATCGATTCCCAAGGTACTTGGGATCTGTCAAATTTTTTATTATTTGTTTTAGCTTTTGCGTTTTTTCGGTCATGGAAAAGGTGAATTTTCGTTCACAACCACCGATTCTTATTCCGAAGCCTCAATTTCTTTCGAAACGAGCTCTTTAACGCTATCGCATTGAACTTGGAGCGGGCGCGACCATATTATCAGCACTAAACAACGGCGTTTCTCTCAGTTTCACTTAAAATGGATTTGGCTCTATTAGAAAAGAAAGTGCCACAAATATTAATCAAGAAAAAACCCCGTCAATGAGATACAGACTCTCCACTGTGATTCACGGCCTGTGTAGAAGTATTCAAGCGACTAGACTGAGAAGAAAGAAGAAGAAAAGATTAATAGTGGATATCACAGCAATTTACGGGTTGCAGAGGACATTTTACCATTGAGCAGTGACGGCATCAAATTCGAAAAAAAATAATTGATACATTATATTGAGAAAGCCTTAAAACAGGGTTGAAGATGAATATGCAGAAGACAAATAAAATGTTAGGTGGTCTGTTTACTGAGCGAGAATTCATGGGCGAACCCTTGCATTAGTAAAAAGAAATGTCTACATAGGCCTAATATTAGCAGGGGAGCCTGCTCATGCAAAGGGAGACACCGAAGAATAATGAAGGGACGGGGCTCGTGGCGGCAGACAATTTCAATTCATGATTGGTAATCTATCAATGTCACTTAAGTGGAACGTATACAACCGTTGTGTTATGCCGGTTCCAACATATGGGGCAGATACTTGGCGAATACGAATGAAACTTGAGAAGAAGAAGGGCCAATCAGCGTGCGACGCAACTCAAAATGACACACGCCTAAGTCTAAAAGATCCAGAAAACAGCACAGTGGACCGGAAAAAAAACAGGGGGTAGTCGATATTATGGTACATAATAACAGAGAAAAATGGATCTGCTCAGGCCACGTCATGTGAAGGGGCATGTAATAGATGGTCAACCAGAACGTCGGAATAAATATGAAGAAATGGTCAGCACAGCCGAAGACGTAGAAATGTTTGGTGAGGTGACAAAATTTGAAAAAAAAAAAACTAGCAGTTCCGTGTACGAATACAACCGATGAGCGAAGCCCTTTAGAAATGGGACGTAAACTACTATGCTCCTGATCTCGCGGCTGGCTTTCATGACGGCGGTGGGGCGGTGAGCGGGGTTGGGACAGCGTCTGCTGCGCTTGGTGGCGGGAACGACTGAGCGAGTGAGTGCGCGGCGCGCGCAGTGCAGGGAGAGGGGGGTGCGAGTGGTGATGTGGCGGGGAACTTCGACGGCGGCAACGGAACGCCGTGCGCGGCGCTTCATTGTCTTTTTTGCGCCGGCGCCGGGTGGGGGAGAGCGTCTGCTACTACCTTCGACAAAGCACTCGTAGTGAGCTAGAATTATGGTTGTCATTTCGTAATCCATGATACAAGTGGTGAAAGGAAAACGACCATTATAACGAGTTGTGCACTAAGCTAATTTCTTTTATTTAACCTGGAATTTCTGGTGTGCTAGAACCAAACGGCTCGGCGTTCGGCGCGTGCGGCGTTTCATTGCGTTTTTGCGCCAGCGCCGCATCTATGTTGCCGGGAGCTTCGACGGCGGAGATGGCGGCAACGGCGACGGCGGGGTGCGGGCCTAAGGGCTTCGCTCCTAAAAATTATCAGGCATAAAATACAATGATCTCGCTTAGGGCTGGGGGTATTGAGATCATTGCACGAGAGCTTCACCCGGCAGTCAAAGGAAGGCAGGCTGATGATGGTGATCCTCTTCAAGAGCCTATTTCAGAATAAGAAAACCTGGTACCTGATGTAAATCGCAAATAGGTGTTGGATATTTACGCAAGGTCCTATGGTGTCCATAAATTTAAACAACTCGAAGAGCTATGTTATTGCGCTGAATGTTCTCTTATTTTTAGAAAAAATTTAGTAAGCCGCTTTAGTAAGTTGCCCCTCCCCATCAAATTTTACAGCGTGCATAGCATCATATGATCGTTGTTCTTCGTTACACATGTATTGTCGGCGTCATATTTTAATAGGAGTTAGCATTATATTATTTGTGTTTGTCCCGATGAATTGTACATTTTTACATAAATCGTAATAAATTTCTGCAAAATATAGCCATGAATCCTCGAGGTACTTACTCATACTCTTTTGAGTAAGCTTGTCGATATTTCTTCATCAATTCCTTTTCGTTATTCGCCCTGATTGAGTGCATCATTTTAACAAAAGAATCCTTGGGATCAAGACCTGGCACCTGTAGGAAAAAAGTGACACAAGGCAGCTTTGAGATTTATATTTGGATAAGAGAAGCAGAGAAACACCATAGCGGAAATGTGCAAGTCTGCGCAACCACCCTGTGAATGACCGCTCGCGCCATAACTTGTGAAAATTGGCCAACTATTTCCTAATTATCACAGATCACGGGTGCAGAATATGAGAAACGTGAAGCAGTCTATTCGGGATGTAGTGTTATTTTTATCTTTAAACAATTAAAAAGATCTTGTTTCTTGCTCGGTCATTCTATTCTTACGGCAAATTTTAACTCAAGGAGTATTCTTTTGTTTTGTGTTGTAAAAGCATACAAGTGTTCAATAATCTTGTTTGCAGGTTGGCATCAGGCGCTACTGGCCATCATTAGTTATCCTTTTAGCCCAAGTACCTAGCGATGTTACCGACATCGCACCTGCGAAGTTTTTGTTAAACATATTCAAGAGACGTTCCTTACAAAGTGAGATAAATTTAGTTTGCAAAATAAAAACACTCACCTCACTGTAGATCTCTTCAAGATAAGTTTGGTTAAGCAACCAGGCAGGGATAAGCAACCTTGGCTGTAATTTGCTGAATCTGGAAAACAAATGAAAAAAAAACGTTGCACTTATATCGCAGTTGTCCGGTAGACGGTGATTGCTGGTTTTTACACTGCTACTCGCTATAACGCTCATAGATATATAGTTAAGCGGTTACCATTATCTTAAAAAGTTAACAAGCATGATGTGCCATGCCACCAAACTCGCGCATTTAGTTCCATTAAGTGGCTACAAGCTGCGCCTTGTACGAAGTCACAACACCGGTTTTCAAAAATAAATGTTCAGGGTTTCCTCTAACTTTACCGTTTCAGTGTGTCGTAAGACATGTGCGACACCCATGAGTGCAAATCACACAAAAATGCGCTGTAAACTACGGAGGTTTATCATGCTACAAAGTACTGACATATTACGATGCGCATTTGGCTACTGAAGTAACACTTATTTCGGTGATCCCTATACCGGACATGTAGACGTAAGATGTTGCTCTACCATGTACACTCGACTGTTGAAGTTGTATGAGCAGGAATAAGGCCCTCAGAGAGGCCGTTCATACAGCTTTGATAGCACATTGTGTTTCTATTTTTGAGCTCCCACAATTACTATAGATTATCGTCCGCGCCGGGGGTAAGTTCAGGCGATTTACAGATAAACTGAGGTAGCCACAAATTTGCTTAAATTTATCATACACAGTTGCCATCTTCTGAAGAAAGTTTCTCCAAAGAACAAAATTTAACACAGAATACACCGTTGCTCCTAAAACGGGGTAACGAATGCTTCTCGGCCTTTTTTGCTTAGGTTGCAGCTACCTTGAAGTGGGAGAAATGGGGGATATTATATTTCTAGATTTCTTGAAGATACCTCGTTCAGCCTACGAATATATAGTACCATTCTTAAACAATCCATATTTGAAACAGCCCCTCTGCCAGATACAAAATGCAGTCGTTCGGCTTGCATACTCTAAGCAGCGGAAATTACATGGACGGAAAACTCAAATACCTTCAATGCGCTTCTGTTTAACTTGCCTAGGGGATACCGAAAAGAATATCTGTTGATTAAGGTGTCTGGTAGTGACACGCACGTGTCGGCATTCATGTGCCCTGGTGTATTCGTTTTGTTCAGCTTGTTTTTAGCGCCCTGTCGAAGCAGCTCTCAAAGTACACCTAAAGAGGAACGCGTGGTAGAGGCCTGCTCTGCCAGGTGCCCCAATTATAGCAGCTGCTCACAACAAAAGCATCTACCCACTGAATGACAAAAGTTTTTATTAATTATCCTGACAGTTCCTTCAACCTTAACTTAAGTGAACTTATACTACAAGATCATATGCATTCAATATAATTTTTATTGCAATAGCAATTATATGAACACTCTCGGCTGATTTTTGCCGTCATGTCCCACATATGTCTATGTATATATATATAAGTAAAAGCCACGAAGAAAAATACCCGCGGGTAACAGTGCAGGGGCGGGGGCGACACACGCCCCTGAAGCGGACATCAAACGAGCCGGTCCATCTCCGTCGCTCCGAGGCGTATGCGATAAGGTCCCCACGCCTGTTCGACGAGCCGGGGAATGTTCAAGGAGAGGAAACGCCCCGCGCGTCTTTAACAAGCGCGGAAAGACGCGAGGGGGGAGGGGGTGTCCCTCATGCAGCCACTGCGACCTTTGGTTTTACGAGCGCGGTCGTCGCTGGCGCACACGTTATCTGGCAATCTCAGCAGCCGACAGCGGGCGGCTGGCTCCTACGTGCTCCGTTCTCAACGCGAGGACATTGGGGAACAATGTCCCTGGAGCAGCCGTATGCTTTTAAACCAGCATTTTGTAGAGTTGCGTGAGATCGGATCCGAAAGAGTTAGCTGCCAGCCTCACTTCGATTAACATTAGAATTTGTTGTTATCGCATTCACTGCTTCACCCTTGCGGTCAAACTGACTTTTTAACCTGATCCAGAACCACGAATTTTGCAGTAGATTTATTGTAAGAAAGCTTTTACTGAATATCTAGAAAACCGATATTAAGTGCTCGACCGGAAGTGCTTGTAAGAGAAACAATAGTGTTGGCCGGTGCTCGTGGAAATAAAGCTGATATTTCAGCTTGAGAAGATGTCACCAGTTGGTACAACATGGCAGGAGCAGTGCAGGAATTACCACGTCCACAAGGAAAGCAGTTCAAATATTCGTATACAAAAATGAAAACTGTGAGCCATTGCACACTGTGAAGGTGGATAGCCAGCGAAGCTGCTCAGCACAGGACACAAAGATAAATCATCATTTTAATATGGTTGATCACAGGACTGCGCAGCATCGCGATACAAGAGAATTTTATTTCAGAGATAAGCTTGAGTATCTGTGTATCCGCATCGTGATACAGTTTAAAATGAATTTGTATCTTTGTAGTGAAATAGTTTTACGATGCATCGAATGTATCGAGATACTATGCAGGACACGGGTATCTCGTTACTTTTTTTTGTCGGTAATCGGCTAAGGCGTGTCTCCAAAGAGGGAAAGGAATTTCTCTTTTTTCAAGGGAAGAAAAGGGACGCCGACGTTCGCCGCCATAGGAAGGGTGGCGATGGCTTTCCCTTAAGCACAGAATGGCTCGTGTGATAAAGAATGCGACGCCGATGACGGCAGAATCGCGGAGGCAATGTTCTTGGCCTCTGCCAAGGAAAGTCGCTGTCTCTCAAGAACAGTGCAGCACGCCTAATTTTTTTTTCCGGTGGTCAGCCATTACCTCGTGAACCACCTTACGGGTACCAACTTCAAACAAATGCGCCGGTATTGAAAGTGGTGGTACTTCCGAAAGCAGTTCCCGTAGTGGCAGTGGAAGTGATTAGAACGCGGCTATCTTCGCCGCGTTTGCACGTGTGTCAGGGCGCGTTCCTAATTCATTTACGAACAGGAAACGGTCTTTTGTGGTACCAGGCTCCCCTACCAGTGGAGCCGACTTCGCCTGTTGCGCCTTCCTGAAATGGGTGCGGGGGAGCGTCGATGGTAGTGACAGCTTTATTCAAATTTTGCTAAAGTAATACCTAGCAGTCACGAGCATTCGGATGACCCCTAACGAGGAGCGACCCTTTCGACCCGGGCGACGAGCAGTGTTGCGGAGTTGCCACTCCGGAATTGGAATGACTCCGGCATCATTCCACATTTTTGCGACCCCGGAATGGAATGGGAATGGAATGGGCACAACGCTTGGAGGAATGGAATGGGAATGGAATTAAGCGCCTTTTGCATGGAATGGATTGGGAATGGAATTACGTCTTTTTGTGAAAATAGAGCACCTTTTCGTCTACGCGCTGTTTTGCAAACTTCAAACATTAGGAAGTCAAAGCCTCGAATATAACAATACAGCAGTATTTATAAAATTTCTTGGCTGATTACAAGCATGGTACATTTTAAAGCAACGCGCCTCTAGAGTTCTGTCCTTATACAGACTGTGTTGCTCCGAAGTTTTTCTCTATTCTTCGCGTAACCGCGGCTCCATGCCGTTGGTATCCCTCGTGCGGAACTACGGCGGCGGCACTTGTGTCTTGTGATTTTTTTTGGCCTCGGCGGCGCCCCCAGCCGCCTGCTGTCTCCCCACCCTTCACTTCTTTGTTTTTGCTTCTGTAGCCGTCGTTCATTCGGACGCATATTCGAAAAAGCGAACTCTAAGTTGTATACCCCACATTGCATACCTGCGCACAGGCGAACACAGAAAGTTCTCCTCACCCCATCCATGCTTGCGAGGCGCGCTTGACAAGCGTGAGTGCCGACGAGCAGTGCGGCCCGGTGTTCCGTATTCGATGCAAAGGCACAAGGTGCCCAAGCGGTGCACTGTTCCAACCAATACCAGCAGATGTAGAGGGCTTTGTTCCTCATTAACCAAATCTTAGTTTTCTCCATATTCATGATCGCTCCAGATGCGTGGCAAGACTGCTTAGTCTTCTTAAACACTACTTTTGTCAGCATAAAAATAAGCTATGTCGTCATTTTAGCATTAACACATTTAAGCTTAAACAATATTATAACGTCGCGATTCGCTCAAACATGCTGACCATGCAAATATTATACGTAGCGGAAGAACTGCCTCTTTGCGAATTAATAGGGTGGTTGTACTGCACGACATGTCACCAAGCTACCATCCCTCGACCTTGGTAACGTGTCTTGCGTACTTTTGCAGTTCTTAATGCATCTGACGGCATCAGCTTTATGGGGCGTTCATTCTTAACGCCATGAAACTATCAAGAAACCTTTCCTAGGTTGAGGAATTACAGGAATGGAATTGAACTGCCCGGCCATTCCCGGAATGGGAATGGGCTGTTTTTTCATTCCGAGGAACTGAAAGGAATGGAATTGCGGCAAGTTCTAATTCCCCGGAATGGAATTGGAATGGAATGGAGGCGCCCATTCCGCAACACTGGCGACGAGCGCTTGCTGTAGTTTTTGATGGGGCACTCTGAGCAGCTGTCCCTGTTCTCGTGTTTTTTATCGCGAAAGCTGGTAGGAGCGACCTGGGAGGGCTTAAACCCTCTCACCCCACAGATCGTGATTTTAGGAAGCCAACGTTTTAATTGTGCAGTTTTGTGGTATTCGGCTAAATTTCACGTAGGGGAATATGAACAGCCTATATAGACAGAAGTCTGCTGAACATTCCGAAAGTGGGGACCGACTTCGACTTCTCAGTGCCTCAGAGCAGACCCACGGGAGGACAGAAGTGTCATTACCACGATGATCTGAGAAGAGATATCGCCATACTGCAAGACTATGAGGCCATGAAGGCGGTGTTTATTCACTATAACACGATATTGTGCTCGTCTGCACCAGGAGAGATACTTTTTCTTTCGCGAGTCTTGTGTTGTCGCCTAACCGACGCTGCCCAGATGACAGCGTATTTGAGAAGCTCCTGTTGCTCAAATGCAACTAACACAGCAACCTTCTCACCAAAACGGGTCTTATATGCAAAATGAATGTATTTCTTTTCTCAGTTCATTGGCGTGCGTTAGTGATTTGAGTCATTTGCTTGAACTGTGCCATTTCTAACCTAGGTCGTATTGCTATCACCATGTATGTCGATAAGGGTGTCCAGGACTTGTTACTCTTACTCTTGCTGTGAAATAGTGTACTCTTTATTGCAAATGATACCTGTAAATATATCATCTACGAATTATGTATTTTTTAGCTCTACCCTCTCCCTAATGCCGTAATAGAGCTGAGGATACTGCGATAAATTAACAAACTGCCGGTTTCAATGCGCTGCAACTTTATTTACAACAACTTGCGGCACTTCATAGGTTTTTTTGCGGATTATGAGCCTCCCTGAAATAAAAAAAAGTATTCCAGTATTTGCATTGCTGTGTGCGTATTCCGGGATACTTTTCTGCGCTTTTTGCAAAGGTATCTCCCAAATATTTCGTTGAATCAAAGACATATATATCTAAGTATCCGTATTTTAAGCTTCCGACCCATGTATTCAATATCTGTATTCCGGAATGGCTTCTAAAGTTTCTCTGCCCAGCCCGGTTTGATCACACACCCTGAAACTAAACGTGATATGTCTTTCCAACTAGTTTCTTTGGAATTAAGTGTATTCTTCTCAGAAGTTTCTCATTTGAGCAGCATGGCGTTTGCGTCTTTTTGCCGCATTCCCCATTTCGCTACAAGGGTTTGTGCAGCGCATAAGTTAATATAATTTGTGCACATAATTTGTGCAGCGCATAAGTTTTTTTCTTACACAAAGGGAAAATACACCACACCCTAGTCATATAGATCTTTGTTGAAAAAAGTCACAGTTTCACCGCAAGGGTGAAGCAGTGAATGCGAAAGCAAAAAATTCTAGTGTTAATTGAAGTGAGGCTGGTAGCTAACTCTTTTGGATCTGATCTCACGCAACTCTACAAAATGCTGGTTTAAGAGCATACGGCCGCTCCAGGGACACTGTTCGCACGATGTCCTCGTGTTGAGAGCGGAGCACGTAGGAGCCAGCCGCCCGCTGTCGGCTGCTGAGATTGCGAGATAACGCGTGCGCCAGCGACGACCGCGCTCGTAAAACCAAATGTCGCAGTGGCTGCATGAGGGACCCCCCCGCCCCCCGCGTATTTCCGAACTTGTTAAAGACGCGCGGGGCGTTTCCTCTCCTTGAGCATTCCCCAGCTCGTCGAACAGGCGGGGGGATCTTATCGCATACGCCTCGGAGCGACGGAGATGGACAGGCTCGCTTGAAGTCCGCTTCAGCGGCGTGTGTCGCTCCCGCTCCCGCACTGTTACCCGCGAGTATTTTAGATGCGAAGCATCTTATGGCGAAGCTTAATCAGGTGGTGGTGTGCCGCGTGCCCACCCTTACTGCGCATGCGCAAACCCTTTAAAAAAAATAAAAATAAAAAAACCGCCTCTCCCCCCTCTCTCTCCTCGAGGCATTCCTCCCCGCGGCAACCACACCCTCACTGCGCATGCGCCTCCCCCTCCTCTCTCCGCCCTTACACTCCCCCTCTCTCCTCTAAGCATCCCTGCCCGCGGCGTCTACACTCCCACTGCGCATGCGCGTCCCCCCCCTCTCTCCTTTCCTACGCTCCCCCCCTCTCCTCTACGCACCGCTGCCCACGGCGTTCACACTCCCACTGCGCATGCGTGTCACCCCCTCTCTCTCCTCTCCTACGCTTCCCCCTCTCGCCTCGTGACGCCGACGCAGGCAGCGTCTGCTAGCGAGTTTCTTGGTTGAAAAACCGACTGCTCGCGCTGCACAACCGTTCACTGGCCACCCCGTATATATGGCAATGGATCTTGACATCCAAGGTGGTGCCGGTGGGAGATTTCTCCTGTCCGTTGTTGAACAATAAAAATTCGCAGAGTGCGCGTTAACTAAAAAGCGGAGGTGCGGGTCTCTGTGTCCAGTCGGAGTTTTCTGTCTCTCATTGCCCATTAGCAGCGATTGGCATGTTCCAGTAGCAAACACTGCTCCATCACTGCCTGCTTTGCGCCTCCGCAGTTTTCTCTCCTGCGCAACGCTGCGATGAGCGCCAGCGTCAACGCCGCCGCCAGTGTAAGCGTTAGCGCCCGCTGCTTCGCATCTACACATGGTTCCCTTTAGCGGGAGATGGTGTAATTTTTTGTCTTCGTGGCTTTTACTTATATATATATATATATATATATATATATATATATATATATATATATATATATATATATATATATATATATATATATCACGGAGGCCCTGAGACTGTAGGAAGGTACTTGAGATACGACGTACGTTTCAGCACAGTTTATTCCGACGTTTCGGCCGTGGGACCGGCCTTCGTCTGGGATACAGAACATAAAATATCGCGCACTTATGCATGCCAAAGATCGGGGGCCCCCCAAACACGTGTTCAAGCATAATCAACAAGGCAACTCTATATCAGTACAACGATGTTTTTCATTGATCAAAAAAATATATACATATACATATATAGCACGACGTCACCATGTGTCAGTCACCGACAGGATACATGTGCACGGAGCGGCAACAATACGAATAACATAAGCGTTTTTTCGAAAACAGTAATGACAATCGGTTCGCGAAAAATACGCGTTCAAGATGACAAAGGTAATAAAAAAAATATATATATATAACCAGCGATAAAACCGATCCAACCAGCGAATTTAAATCTAAGCTTAAGGACGCACTTACGTCACTAGTAGAACTTGGTAAATTGAACGAAAACACAGTCCGTTCTTTGATACCACTCAGTCCTGTAGCGGGAAGATTTTACATGCTTCCTAAAATTCACAAGCAGAATAATCCTGGCCGCCCCATCATTTCTGGAATTGGCACCGTCACCGAAAACTCACCCCGTTACGTTGACTTCCTCATTAACAAGATTCCAGCCACATTTCCGTCATTCATCAGAGACACCAATCATTTTCTTCAAGAAATTTTAGATCTTAATGTTCCATCTGGTTCAATGCTAGTAACGCTGGACGTGGCATCCCTATACACCAACATACCGCATAAAGATGGTATTTCTGCAGTTATAAAGGCCTATGAAAGTTCCGCTTTTGATAAACCTATCGATGAAGAAGCACTTGCTACTTTTTGAAACTTATCCTTGAATTGAACAATTTC
>JALIZH010028818.1:0-18161 GCA_030522465.1 Rhipicephalus appendiculatus | reverse complement strand
TTCTTAAAAGCCGTTCTTCAACGGTCAATTGAGAGCAACTGACTTTTGCAGTCTTGTTTCGGCTGTCCATTCTGCTCTTTTAAACTTGTCGCTCTCACTAAACAAGTAAAACACATTTTCTGCTGGTTCAATGAAAAAACCAAGGCAGCTTCACACTAGTAGTGTCAAGCATGAAGAAAGTTCGAAGCAGGGTGGCCTTTTTGTTTCTCTTCATTACTCTTCCTTTCTTTCCTTTTCTTCTCTTTAAGACGAATGTGTTTTATGTCGGGTCCACCAAGATTTCACTGACGTATTTACGTCGCGGATATCACATTGTTAAATGTAAGCTAACAGCTGACAAAAAAAACTAGAGCAAAAAAAAATTACACCATCTCCCGCTAAAGGGAACCATGTGTAGATGCGAAGCAGCGGGCGCTAACGCTTACACTGGCGGCGGCGTTGACGCTGGCGCTCATCGCAGCGTTGCGCAGGAGAGAAAACTGGGGAGGCGCAAAGCACGCAGTGATGGAGCAGTGTTTTCTACTGGAACATGCCAATCGCTGCTAATGGGCAATGAGAGACAGAAGACTCCGACTGGACACAGAGACCCGCAGTCCGCTTTTAGTTAACACGCACGCTGCGAATTTTTATTGTTCAACAACGCACAGGAGAAATCTCCCACCGGCACCACCTTGCATGTCAAGATCCAGTGCCATATTTACGGGGTGGCCAGTGAACGGTTGTGCAGCGCGAGCAGTCGGTTTTTTCAACAAGAAACTCGCTAGCAGACGCTGCCTGTGTCGGCGTCGCGAGGCGAGAGAGGGGGGGGAGCGTAGGAGAGGAGAGAGAGGGGGGGGGACGCGCATGCGCCGTGGGAGTGTGGACGCCGCGGGCAGGGATGCCTAGAGGAGAGAGGGGGGAGCATAGGAGAGGAGGGAGAGGGGGGGGACGCGGATGCGCAGTGGGAGTGTGGACGCCGCGGGCAGGGATGCCTAGAGGAGAGAGGGGGAGCGTAGGAGGGGAGAGAGGAGGGAGGCGCATGCGCAGTGAGGGCGTGGTTGCCGCTGGGAGGGAGACCTAGAGGAGGGAGAGAGGAAGTTTTTATTTTTATTTTTTGAAAGGGTTTTCGCATACGCAGTAAGGTTGGTCACGCCGCACACCACCACCACCACCACCGGATTAAGCTTCACCATAAGATGCTTCACATCTAAAAGTTTTGTCGCGGGAAATCGAACACACGACGCCTGGCTCCGCGGCAAGCGGCTAAAAACAACTCGGCCACAAAGCGTGCGTTCTTCAGCGTACTAACGGCAAGCTCTTTATATAGGGTAAGGTGGTGCAAAATGAGACAAAAATTTGAAAATAGTGAATATTTATTTTTATTTCACTCTTTACCCTTAAACGACAATGCCGAAACTTTCCTTTGGGTACAAGGTATGTGCTACATAAATATGACCATGTTGCCACTGTTCAAAAGTTTATTTTAAAGAGAAATAAAAAATGCACCAGATGTCTCATTTTGCCCCAACCTGCGGGGCAAAACGAGACAGTGTGTAAAAAATTTAACCCTTCAGTTTTTGCAGTAGAACCACTTGAAATTAAACTCCGTGGGCCCTCACGCAGCCTTCATAACCCCAGTCCTTGCACTCCACGCATTGAATCCAGACAGAATCCGGTGCTGTTTTGCTCCAAAACTCCTTGCAGATCAAACACCACCAGTCTTTCTTTGTGCTATTGTTGTATTTTGTGGAAAGCTTGCACTTCATTGGATTATTCAACGATTGAACGCTAGATATAATCTGACGCATCTTCTTCGCCTTCTTTTGCCGTTTTGGTGCAGAACTTCACGGGCGTTTCGTGGCTTTCAGCTTCGTCAGCCGGGCTTCGTGAGGCGATGTATTTTAAACTGTGCTAGATTCGAATTTTCTAGCACAAATTTGGTATTGAACGAAAACTCGATGGCGAGACGTGTTTGTGAACGGCTTGACTTGGAGATTCTTCCAAATTTGCGTTCGCGTCCTGAGAGCATCCTTGGGAACGCGGAAAAATCTAGATGCAGCATGAATGGAGTGGGTGTCCTGAACAGCAGTCAGTGCTTTTTCACGTCGTTTTCCTCCCAGGAAGCTTTATATGATATTCTCTTGTGCGTACGAGCCTTCCTAAACAATAAAATATAATATATAATGTGTTTAAGTAAATGGTTCACTTAATGAGACACTCTCTAAGGCAATTCAATGCTTTTTGTCGCGTTTTGCCCCCCCTCACATGCCCAAATTCAAAAAAATTTCCGCTTTGGCTCCGCGCACCAAGTGAACTGAAATTTTGGTGGTATGTAGCTAGTAGTATATAGTAACAATATAAATATTTACGTTGTTGAACTGACGTCAGAGTAGCTTCATGCACGGATCCGAAAATTTGGCCGAGAAGAATTTCGTCCCTTTTTGACGGGTCACGAACGCACTGACACCAGACGCGTAATTTTTACCACGCGAACGCTGTGAGCAATCATAAACTTTTGCACATAAAAAGGTCGACAACTACCAGCACCTCTGGCTGAAATATAGAAACAAAGAAAAGTGCTTTCTGTATTAGCTATAGAGGTCGGCAAAGCCAAAATGTCGCGTTTTGCCCCGTGTCTCATTTTGCCCCGCCTTACCATACACCCTTGCGGTTGGCGGTACTCGGAGCTCGGTGGCACTTCAGCGTGTTCTCGTTATCACTAGTGCGAAGGATGCGCTTAAAGGTCGTCGCCCCGCTCGTTGCGATGCGCGCGCGTGTCCTACCTATACCATCTTGCCCTACAGCACGTGGTCGCCTATGCGCGCTGACTTATCTCGAGATGGGGGTGGTTTGTACCTATTGCGCTGTCTTGGCAATATTCGTGTTGAAGTGCAGAGTGCACAAAGGTCACTCTCGCTTCAGCTGCCGCGTTTGCGAAATGAGCACGCTGCTGAAACACAAAGTAACAGCTGACAAAGTTGTTAGCTGCGTCATTTGTGTTTGAGCAGCACGCCTTAATTATCCAGCTGTGACACTTGTTACCTCGCGCTCGTCCTGGGTCTGTTCTTTTTTTGCGGCCTTTTTGCTTGATGAGCGCGCTGTAAGTTTTAAGCTGCTTGCCATTATTCGCGTGACATTGCAATCTCCAGGTATCGCATTCATTGCTCCGGCCTTTCGGCGAAACTGTGATTTTTGATGTGCTTGTTCATGTCATCTTTGCGCAGGGTTCACGATATGGTCTGTCCAGGTGTATGTTAACAACTTCAGCTACCACAACGGTTAAATTATGATCATGGGCGTTAGTCGTCGTGATGAAGATGTACCACTATAAACGTTCACTTGGGCACATCCACGTCCAACGGTGCTATAGCAGCCAAACACCAATATATTGTACAAGCTCTCATATATCAATGCAGAGTAAACGGTCAACTACATCTGTGAAGACACGTTTCCCTTTCCTGTTATACCAAATCCAATGACGGAGGGATCAGCCACGTTTTTTAGATGCGAAGCATCTTATGCTCGGGGCTCTGTCCGTCCCTCCCGCGTCCCCCCGTCCCGCGTCCCCCCGTCCCGCGTCCGGCCACTGTCATGAAGTAGGGAAGCACCCATTATGCGAACCAGAACCCTGTAGTAAAAAAAATTCCCCATCTCCCGCTAAATGGAACCATGTGCGGATGCGAAGCAGCGGGGAGATAATTAGCTTGAGCGGCAGGAACGTCGCCGCTCTCATTTCACGGCAGCGGTCCGGGCGCTCATCGCGGCGCTGCACAGGAGAGAGAATGAGGCACGCGCGCTCCATCATTTTCATACCGCGGAACTACCGTGGCGCCCCCAGCGGAGTATGCAGCTGTCACACCACCTGTCGTGCGCGCCGCTCCGTAGAGGATTGCTAGAGGAAAGGACGGGGGGGGGGGGGGACCGTAGGAGAGAAGGAGGGGGACGTGGGACGCGGGTGCCGCTCCGTAGAGTAGATGATTTCTAGAGTAGAGAAAGGGAGTGAGCGTAGGAGAGGATAGGGGAGGGGGACGCGGGGGCCGCTCCGTAGAGTAGAGGATTCCTAGAGGAGAGAAAGGGGGGTGAGCGTAGGAGAGAGAGGGGGGGAGGGGGACGCGCATGCGCTGTGGTGGTGTGGGATGCGGGAAGGAGGGACGGACTAACCCCCTCCGAACACAGGCAAGCAAGATCAAGGAATGGGGTCAACCTGGGCGACAGACACCACCTGCCTAGCCATAAGCAGACTCTCTGGGCTCTCGGCCATGACTCTGATGACTGTAGTAGTGGTTGACGGCCTTCATATTACTACAGTGTTCTGGTTCGCATAATGGGTGCTTCCCTACTTCATGAAAGTTGCCGGACACGGGAAGCGGGACGGGGGGACGCGGGACGCGGGACGCGGGAGGGACGGACAAATCCCCGAGCATAAGATGCTTCGCATCTAAAAAACGTACGTTTAATATTCCCAAAATGCATTATTGTTTTGACTGCAACAATTTAGTGCTCGAAGTTTTTTCTGGCCTACAGACAACTGGGAACGAGAGTACTTCGTTCCGCCGTTAACGGCGAAAGCCGAACTTCGTTTGCGAAACGCTCCGTTTATCTTCCTTGGCGTAAGACAGGCCGTGTGACACAGACCGCATCTCCGTTGACATAACGACGAGGGAGTTAAACGAAGTTCGCGGGCGCCCGTGTGACAGGGGTATAAGAGGGTTCAACTTAAACTGAGGACGATGCAGCGAGCGATAGAAAGGAAAATGATAGGTATAACGTGAAAAGACAGGAAGAGAGCAGAGTTGGTCAGGGAACAAACTGCGCTTAAGGATACCATAGTTGAAATCAAGACGAAATGGGCATGGGCCGGGCATGTAGCACGGACGGATGGACGGACATCCGGACATCCGGACGGACGGACATCCGGATGGACAGACGGACATCCGGACGGACGGACATCCGGACGGACGGACATCCGTACGGACGGACCAACGGAGGATAGACGGACGGACGGACAGACGGACATCCGGACGGACAGACGGACATCCGGACGGACGGACGGACGGACGGACGGACGGACGGACAGACGGACACCCGGACGGACGGATGAACATCCGGACAGATGGACGGACGGACGGACGGATGGACATCCGGACGGACACCGGACGGACGGACAGACAGACAGACAGACAGGGAGACAGACAGACAGACAGACAGACAGACAGACGGACGGACACCGGACAGATGGGCGGTCGGACACCGGACGGGCGGACACCGAACGGACGGACCCCGGACGGACACCGGACGGACGGACCCCGGACGGACACCGGACGGACGGACGCCGGACGGACGGACCCCGGACGGACGGACCCCGGACGGACGGACCCCGGACCGACACCGGACAGACGGACGGACGGACACCGGACGGACGGACCCCGGACGGACAACGGACGACACCGGACGACACCGGACGGACGGACCCCGGACGACACCGGACGGACGGACCCCGGACGGACGAACCGCGGACGGACACCGGACGGACGGACCCCGGACGGACAACGGACGACGCCGGATGACACCGGACGGACGGACCCCGGGCGGACCCCGGGCGGACACCGGACGGACGGACGGACGGACGGACACCGGACGGACGTGAGCATGAGACATTAAAGGCTTTCGCCTTAATATGAAGGCCGTCAACCCTAACACAGTCATCAGAGTCATGGCCGAGAGCACAGAGAGGCTGCTTAGCAATGGCTAGGCAGGTGGTGTCTGTCGCCCAGGTTGACCCCATTCCTTGAGTCATGGCCGAGAGCACAGAGAGGCTGCTTAGCAATGGCTAGGCAGGTGGTGTCTGTCGCCCAGGTTGACCCCATTCCTTAATCTTGCTTGCATGTGTTTGGAGGGGGGCTTAGTCTGTCCCTCCTTCCCGCGTCGTACACCACCACAGCGCATGCGCGTCCCCTCCCCCTCTCTCTCCTAAGCTCGCCCCCCTTTCTCTCCTCTAGGAATCATCTACTCCACGGAGCGGCGCATGCGCGTCCTCTCCCCCCTCTCTCCTCTAGGAATACTCTACTCTACGGAGCGGCTCCGGCGTCCCACAGCGCATGCGCGTCCTCTCCCCCCTCTTTCCTCTTCGAATCATCTACTCTACGGAACGGCTCACGCGTCCCACAGCGCATGCACGTCCCCTCCTCCTCTCCTACGGTCCCCCCGTCCTTTCCTCTAGGAATCTTCTACGGAGCGGCGCGAATGACAGGTGGTGTGAGAGCTGCTTACTCCGCTGGGGGCGCCACGGTAGTTCCGCGGTGTGAAAATGACGGAGCGCACGCGCCTCATTCTCTCTCCAGCGCAGCGCCGCGATGAGCGCCCGGACCACTGCCGTGAAATGAGAGCGGCGACGTTCCTCCCGCTCAAGCTAATTATCTTCCCAATGCTTCGCATCCACACATCGTTCCCTTTAGCGGGAGATGGGGAAGTTTTTAGATGCGAACCATCTTATGCTCGGGGCTATGTCCATCCCTCCCGCGTCCCGCGTCCCCCGTCCCCCATCCCGCGTCCCGCGTCCGGCCACTTTCATGAAGTAGGGAAGCACCCCTTATGCGAACCAGAACACTGTAGTAATATGAAGGCCGTCAAGCCTACCGCAGTCATCAGAGTCATGGCCGAGAGCACAGAGAGGCTACTTAGCAATGGCTAGGCAGGTGGTGTCTCTCGCCCAGGTTGACCCCATTCCTTAATCTTGCTTGCATGTGTTTGTAGGGGGCTTAGTCCGTCCCTCCCTTCCCGCGTCCCACACCACCACAGCGTATGCGCGTCCCCTCCCCCCTCTCTCTCCTCTCCTACGGTGCCCCCCCGTCCTTTCCTCTAGGAATCCTCTATGGAGAGGCGCGCACGACAGGTGGTGTGACAGCTGCATACTCCGCTGGGGGCGCCACGGTAGTTCCGCGGTATGAAAATGACAGAGCGCGCGTGCCTCATTCTCTCTCCTGTGCAGCGCCGCGATGAGCGCCCGGACCGCTGCCGTGAAATGAGAGCGGCGACGTTCCTCCCGCTCAAGCTAATTATCTCCCCGCTGCTTCGCATCCACACATGGTTTCCTTTAGCGGGAGATGGGAAATTTTTTTTTCTACATCTTTTTGGTCTCCATCCATTTCCATTTCTCTCTTTATATGTATATTTCTTTCTTCGTCTTTCTATCTTTCTTTTCTCTTTTTTCCCTTTCTTTCCCTCTAGCGCTTCCTCTTTTTTTCCCTCGATTTCTCGTTCTGTATGTACCTTCCTCGTTTTATTTTCTTCTCTGTCTTTCTTTTATTCTCTCTTTCTTTGTTTCTCTTCCTATTATATACCTTTCATTCTCTCTATTTCCGTCTTTTTTTTCTTTGCTGTGCTTTACTCTTTCCCTCCTTATTTCCTTCCTCCTCACCTTCACATTTCTTATCCATTATATGCTAACTTTACTATAGAAAAGTAGCTATTTCGGCGAGCTGGTAGAGTTTCATCATAAAACAGCGCACACACGCGAAGACAAAAGAAGAAGTGTCGTTGGTTATTTCCCACTTCTTTTGTCTTCGAGTGTGTCCGCTGTTTTATCATGATGATGATAACATACAAGGCTATGTTTTTCTCTGCTAGCGTGCCTGGATAGTCGAGTGGCAACGATGTTCGCATTCCGAAGAAATTTTCTCCAACACACTTTCTGTTTCTCTTTATATTTCTTTACATTTCTCTCTTTCTTTATCTCTCTCTCTCTCTCTACTCGTTTTTTCGCGCGTCCGAATAATTGCATCCCACGTGGCACAAATCGGCCCAACGGCGAAGTGCGCAAAAGGCGCACATGTTCTGGAAGCGAAGCAGAAGAAGAAGAATACGAAGGGAGTGCGTGTCGGCTGAGTTATTGCATTGCACGTGCTAGAAAGGTACAGACCATTCAAGGTAATCATATTTCATGCGAGCACATAACGGCATAACGTCAAGCATAACAGCTCCACTTTAAACCTTTAATCGGGCCTTTATAAACCTTCCTTTGCCCTAAAGAAATGATTATCATGTGTATTTTACAGCGGATGGCTATTCTACGAATTGGGAAATCTATGGATTCAAATGGGTGCAAAAATTTAATACTTGTACTCAGTCAACTCAACAACGATTGTTCTTTTCCCTGTATATTGCTTCAGTTCTAAAAAGAAAACATCTCAAATGATACCTTGATTTTTAGTGTTATTGTTCGGAAACATCTATAGGGAGGAACTCACGAAGTCTTTCTGATAATTGGAGTGTTTTGTAAGTTTTCGCCAAGTCTAGCCAAATGTTCGATTTACTACCACTACTTCATTGTGTTTTGCGTGCCAAAACCAAGATATGATTATGAGGCACGACGTAGTGGAGGGCTCTGTAAATCTAAGTACACGGGCTTCTAGCGTTTCGCCTCCATCGATATTCGACCGCCCCTTGCCGGAATCAAACCAGCGGTGGCATTCGGATCACAGGCAAGCACAGGTAAACATCTGCAAAGCCTGAATAGGGTAATTATGAGTTAGCTTTACGCATGCGCTTGTTGATGGCTCTGATCACTACTCGACTACGAAGTCAAATGGCGCAACCTATTGAACGACGTCATGACATCAAGCTTAGGGTATAGAGAGCGTGGTTCCGTTAATAATGCAAGCCGCTTTATACCTGCTTTCAAGGAGCTACTTGGTCGGTCTGTCACCCTTAAACTGCAGTTCAGTATTGCACTAAATTCAGCATTGGTCCACTTTAGCAGCCATTTTTCACCGTTGTTCCTTGTACCGATAAACGTCTACATGCGTATGCTTCCAAACCTAGCCTAGCAGTACACCTCACAGAACGCTACAGCAGTGGTACAATTTCGCCAGGGACGTACGCCAAGTACCCCAGTCATTCATTCATTGCTTCACGCCACTATTATTCGTCTAAATTTCTTCGGTTTTTTACGCGTTGTCTTTACTACCTCGTACATGCTTAAATCGTACGGTCCTCCTGAGAAAAGCGTACCCTCTCATGTAACGTGCCTTGCAGTCCCAAAAAGCATATATCACATGTGGGCGTCCTTTTTTACGCGTTATTTACTCACTTCCCGAGATGACGACAGAAGTTTCTTTTTCCTGCACACCACTCTTCTTGTTCACTAGTCTTCTTTCTCATACAGGTTGTTGCTAACCTCGGCATAACTCCTCTTTTATTGTCAGCTGCCGACACCTGTACTTTTTGTCCCGATATAGAAACTCCTGCCTGTTTGCCATTGCTCTCGTTTTGTTTATTGCTGCGGAGTAATAGGGTGCTGCTTGATCTTTCGGCCAGACCTTTGTGCATTTTGCCAGGAAAATACCAAGCTCCGACTTCATGACCGCCCATAATTTCCTCTGAGTACTTTTATATATTAGGACGAATGAGATGGCGTAACACTGAGCACAAATAAGTACGAGAAGAAACAAACATGTCGAATGTGTATGGTGAAAATCACGGCTAAAAACTACAAGAAATGGCCAAGTAATTCATCTCTGTTTACAGTGGATGTTACCCTGCAACGCAAAAAGCGGAAAGCAATAAACGGCGAAATCGAATATTTCAGATTTTCGTTAGTTGAAAGTATATCAAGGTTCTTTTGTAAAATAAGTACGCGTTGTTATGCAAATAGAATTACAACAATGATTTGTATGCTGCGAATGTCAATGTTTCGAAATATTTTCTCGAGATCATCTTGGCATACCGTTCACGAATATTTTCAATGCTACCATGATCAATGTAGGGCAATGCGCGGGTGGTAATGCTCAGCTTTCCCCTACATATGTATATAGTAGGGTAAGGCGGAGCAAAATGAGACACGGGGCAAAACGCGACATTTTGGCTTTGCCGACCTCTATAGCTAATATAGAAAGCACTTTTCTTTGTTTCTATATTTCAGCGAGAGGTGCTGGTAGTTGTCCATCTTTTTATGTTTAAAAGTTGATGATTGCTCACAACGTTCGCGTGGGAAAAATTACGCGGCTGGCGTCAGTGTGTTCGTGACCCGTCAAAAAGGGGCGAAATTCTTCTCGGCCAAATTTTCGGATCCGTGCCTGAAGCTACTCTGGCGTCAGTACAACAACGTAAGTATTTATATTGTTACTATATACTACTAGCTACATACCACCAAAATTTCAGTTCACTTGGTGCGCGGAGCCAAAGCGGAAATTTTTTTGAATTTGGGCATGTGAGGGGGGGCAAAACGCGACAAAAAGGCATTGAATTGCCTTAGAGAGTGTTTCATTAATTGAACCATTTACTTACACTCATTATATATTATATTTTATTGTTTTGGAAGGTTCTGACGCACAAGAGAATATCATATAAAGCTGCCTGGGAGGAAAACGACGTGAAAAAGCACTGACTGCTGTTCAGGACACCCACTCCATTCGTGCTGCATCGAGATTTTTCCGCGTTCCCAAGGATGCTCTCAAGAGGCGAACGCAAATTTGGAAGAATCTCGAAGTCAAGCCGTTCACAAACACGCCTCGCCATCGAGTTTTCCTTCAATACCAAATTTGTGCTAGAAAATTCGAATCTAGCACAGTTTGAAATTCATCGCCTCACGAAGCCCGGCTGACGAAGCTGAAAGCCACGAAACGCCCGTGCATCTGCACTAAAACGGCAAAAAGGGGGCGAAGAAGATGCGTCAGATTATATCTAGCGTCCAATCGTTGAATAATCCAATGAAGTGCAAGCTTTCAACAAAATACAACGATAGCACAAAGAAAGACTGGTGGTGTTTGATCTGCAAGGAGTTTTGGAGCAAAACAGCACCGGATTCTCTCTGGATTCAATGCGTGGAGTGCAAGGACTGGGGACATGAATGTTGCGTGAGGGCCCACGGAGTTTAATTTTAAGTTCTTCTACTGCAAAGACTGAAGGGTTAAATTTTTTTTCACACTGTCTCGTTTTGCCCCGCAGGTTGGGGCAAAATGAGACATCTGGTGCATTTTTTATTTCTTTTTAAAATAAACTTTTGAACAGTGGCAACATGGTCATATTTATGCAGCACATACCTTGTACCCAAGGGAAGGTTTCTGCATTGTCGTTTAAGGGTAAAGAGTGAAATAAAAATAAATATTCACTATTTTCAAATTTTTGTCTCATTTTGCCCCACCTTACCCTACATACATACGTACATACATACATACATACATACTTGCATACACACACACATACATACATACATACATACATACATACATACATACATACATACATACATACATACATACATACATACATACATACATACATACATACATACATACATACATACATACATACATACATACATACATACATACATACATACATACATACATACATACATACATACATACATACCAATTTCACTCTTTTAAGAAGTGGATGAGCGATCGGCGCCCCACAACTACATATGTTATAAGGGGGGTAACTACGAGTGTAGATTATTCACCATGGATGTTTTGTAAAAAAGAATAATGTCTCAAACAGGCTGGCACACGTTTAGATAGGTGAAGTTATCTTTGACTGACACAGATCCATACATCTTATCGTCGTCCCGCCTGCATGAGAGCTCGTGTTTGTAAAACCTCTATACTGTATATCACGTGATCTAAAGGACGATTCCAATAAAAAAAATTTATTGCACTGAGAAAACTTATTGCTTCTGCAGATCGTGCGTAACGTTTTGTCAAAAGAAGGCGTTTTATGTCACAAGAACTATTAATAACACCTCATATCAATTTGTCATAATTATGCCCTTCAGTCACGAATTAAGATGCGCCACTGCAAATGCATCAAATTCGCATTTCATAATTCCTAGGAACTTAGTATTACATTCCAAGAAAGAAAATGAAGGGATGTGTTTTATGTGAGTTTCATTAATTAAAGTAAATTAGCGTGTAACTAATTATCTAGTTATTCTGCAATCAGTCAGCTTGAATACTTGCATAAAAAGAAAAAAAATAGACCCCAAATGGATACAGTAGTTTCTTTTTTGGGTATATTTGTTTCGAGTCGAGAAAAAAAATACTCTTGACGTTGCTTCCGGAACGCGGCTCGTCGAACGATCGTCGAACATGGTAGTGTCTTTAGCAAAGTGATCCTCTGCAGCAATACATAGCACTATGAAGTTAAATTATTGCTATTTGTCCACTCAGGAAGCCTGCAGGAATGTGCACACCGAGTTTCAGACCATTTGAAGAAACAGGCGCCGTGTGGCGCACCTCTGAAGTTCGCGTACACAATTGTGTACGCTGTGACTGAAGGGGGTAAAATACAGGCCCCTTGCTGTTACACAACACCAAACCACCACCTTACAACTTACCTAATCTAGGTGACTACAGAGTCTTTCTCCAAGAATACGAGACCCCATTTCCAAAGGTTTTTCATCTGTTCCAAATTCCCTATTCCCCTGAACTTCTGCCTTATTTGGATAAGTTCGGTTGTGCTGTATTTTCACATCGTGTGTTCTACTGGATTGCATTTAGTGCCCTCATTATTTTTCTTAGTACATATTTTGTCTGCTAAGCGAGAAGGAGTAGCCGGTGCCACCATAATGGCACCAACCTCTCCTATTTTATCATTTCAATAAAAAAAGAAGAGGGGCTCTATGCTGGTGGAAGCACACAATCCTCGGTTACGGATTTCTTATCGCAAGCTTCCATCTTTCCCTTCCTGCTTTTCTTTTAGATCTCGCACCGTAAGCGATACTATGAAGAGATTCAACAAAGGAAACGAAACTTCATGATGTCGTTTGGCCAATACGATTGCATGACCCGACAGAAGGCTTTGGCAAGTGTGCCATTCGCTTAGTTATCGGTTACCGCGTCGTGTTTCTTGAACTGTGCTACCATTTCTGACTAATCCCATGTCTTCTTATTTATGTCCAAGCAAACTTCAGCCTGCAACAGTTTCTCTCTTTCAAGGTCTTTACCTCGCGAGCAATCGTCTGAAGCTTCATAACCTTTCAGCGATGGTGGTGATTTGGTGGTTAAAGAGGGGGGGGTTTCTTTTAAAGCACAAGCTCCCATTTGCCATAAAGCACCGACAGCGTTCGTGCTTTCTTAAGGTACAGATGGTGACCACGTTATATTTCCTCGCCAGTTTCTAAATATTCATTATGCCATGCATACACAACAAACCTTCGGGAGAAACAACGAACGTGCGCTTCGCTAAATGCGGCCACTTACGTCCAAATGTTTACGAGAACGACAGCTGCAAACAATCCGTTGCTGTCTTCGAAGAGATTCCACGCGAAATAACATAAAACAAGACTGGTAACACAAAGAGCGGCTGTCTACCTTGCCGCCAGTATTTCTGTGATGTTTCCGTAGGCGCACTGCAATACTGTTCGATTCCAGCACAACCGCTCTTTTTTCGTATATTTTGGAAATCGCTTTCAAAGACGATCGTCCCTGTTTACCTCAAGGCGAATGGTGGGCAGTGATCTGCGAAAGTGAAGCGGCGTATTTTAAGCATGTTTTTGCTGCTATCATCGCTTTCTTCAAAGACGGGAGGTGGTAAAAAGTACAGGAAAGAGCAGCAAGCCTCTTCGCTCTAGGAAATGCTTCAGAAAACACGCAGAATCAATATAGAAGCGACATCAAAAGTGAATGGGCTCCTGTGAATTCTCAACGACCAGTATAGTAGGCACGTTCGTACTCCAGAACCATGCGCTCGTGTTTAAAGCTTCTAAAAATACACGGCCTACTTTCTTTTCTTCATAACTTCCATGTCTCTCGCAGACAGCATCACAAGCTGCGTCTTGGCCTTCTTGCCTTGTTTCTGCTGATTTATACATTCAACGATTCCTACATGCTGTCAAGTTATGTTGATATTAAACCGAAAGTTTCATATTAAAGTGCCAAACCGTTCTATGTCGTTAAGCATAAATTCGGGCAAACACGAGCCGATAAAGGAAACACTTCTTTATAAAAAATGAATATACATTAGTCACCCCACCATAATCGCAAGATGACTGCACGAAAAATGTGTTCAATAAGCAGGGAAATGAACGTAAGAACGATGCCGAAGATACCGAATCAGAAGCAAATCCTTGTCACTTATTTGTACTTTTGAATGCGAAAACACCAATAATAAATAGTTGAACACGCATAATGAGACCGCTAAAAATGATCGTGCCCTGAATCCGAATGTCGCAACATATACTTATCATTTTTGGCGTTATCGTTGCTTTCATACGTAAACCATAACTTGTTCCAGGCAAATGAAATAACAGTTTTGTGGAGTGCTTACGTTCATTTTAGCACAACCGATCCATGAAGAATTTCAGATTGCTGTAAGGCTATTTCGCAGGAGCTGCAAAAACGAGGCCTAGACTTTGCTTTTCTAGTTATATTCCAACGTATGGGTCATGTTATTGCTTCTTTTTTTAAAAAAGTATGCACAATTAAATCAAACGAGGCGAGAAGTAATGGCGACTAGAGGTTTCAGAAGTGACTCAGGTGTGTGCAAAGCTTCTCTCTTTTTCATACTATTCTCCATGCAAATTAATTGCAAAGGCAGCAATAAATTGTGCACTCGTTTCTTACAGCGCAAGGACCAATTATTCTGTGTTTTTTATTCTTTTGCATATGCAGCAGATGCGTAGGGTCGCGTCTCCGGAGCTTCCGAAGGACGTAACGGTACAGTGTTTGGGCATAGGCGAAGCTTACCTTCCTTCATTAAGCGTTAAGTTACGAGTGTGCCCATATTTATTCATTTATTTATTCATTTAGTACCCACACCGCCCGTACAAGCATTAGAATGGGGGTAGAGAAAAAGAACAAACATGAAAATTGCGGGTTTACACAATTTATGCAAAAAAAGAAAAATAATAACAAAAATGTAGATTACTCTACGCCGACACAAACATACACAGCTGCATAGAACGCAGCTGCGTCACAAATGTCATATGTAATATGAAAACGGGAAAAGCAGAAAGCACAATGATAATAGTTAATTGACAATGTGAATAATAGTTAGAATAAAGCACGGCAGTGGTAGATGGTACAGTATAAGATGCAAAGGAAGCGCTCAAAGAAAACAACATTGTTTACAATGGGGATACGGTACAGATCATGGTGATTACGAGGTGTACGCACGATATTTTAAGGCCTAGTGGTAAAAAAAATTCAATCATTTTTATTGCGGAAGAGAAAGTATCAGTAGAAGAAATTCCTACAATTGTGGAAGGAAGCCGATTCCACTGACTGATAGTTCTCGGAAAAAAGTAGTTGTGGACAGTCTCGACGGGTTTTTGCCGTCGCCGTTGCTGTTGCCGTCGCCGTCGCCATCAGTCGGGTATAAAGCCCAAATTGATAAGAGCCCCCTGCGCATCGTACGTTCTACCAGCGGGTAATCGCGCGAGCGAGAGCGATGAACGCGGCTGAAGCGGAGATCAAACGAGCCGGCCCATCTCCGTCGCTCCGAGGCGCATGCGATAAGATCCCCCCAACTGTTCGACCGACCGGCCCCACCCGTCGTTCGCGATCGTGAAAAGACGCGAGGGGGGGGGGGGGGGTTCCCTCGAGTGACCTTCGATTTTACGAGTGCGGTCATCGGTGGCGCGTGAGTTATCTCCCTATCTCGGCAGCCAATAGCGGGTGGCCGGTATACTCTTCTACGTGCTGCGCTCTCAACGCGAAGAGAATGTGGTGTGAATAGTGTCCTGGAGCGGCCGTATTTTCTTAAACCAGCGTTTTCTAGAGTTGCGTGAGATCGTATCCAAAAGAATTAGCTGCCAGCCTCACTTCGTATAACATAACAATTTGTTGCTATCGCATTCATTGTTTCGCCCTTGTGGTGAAACTGTGACTTTTTATTCTGTGTTCGTGATCTCTGCGTGCTGATTTGTAGTGAGGCTGGTCAATGTATACGTCCCGGGGAATACGAGTATGAAATTATTATATGCTGTGTAATAACTTCAGTCAAAATGACGTTCTTCGATGCTGCAGAGACTTCCATTTTAATATCGCCTGAGATTCTGTTGCACTAAACTGTGCTTCATACATGGGTACATTCTCCTGCTTGGTCTACGGACTGCAGTATGTACTAAATAAACACTGCTCTTCAAGCTCCACTAAAATAATGAAGCGAAGATAAGCCTTTGAGGCAAACGAAGCCAACGATTCATTAGTCAGCTTTGTTTTTTCGCGTTATCAGAAAGCGAGATGTATTCTGTGCGAACATATCCACGTTACGAGACATTGAAGTGGGTTCTAATATTTGCAGACACTGACGGCAAAGAGTCCTTCACAGTGCAGCTCTTTCAGATCAAGCACAGCCCGTCCAGAAGGCGCACGATGCGGCGGTAACGTTAACCCAACGCGTGGGAGCCGCCTGCGTCAACGTAATGGTTTATATTCTGCACCTAAAAAAATTTGAACATACCATACTGATTACTAATAGCACTGTGTTTTGGAGGACGCATGCCAATGCGAAACAACTTAACAAAGAGAAAATGCTATATTATGATCACTGTTATAGCCCGTGATCTAATTTTTAACGTCCTACCCTGCTCATGTAGTTTTTTTATGGCTTCGTGCCTAAACGTAGTTGAAAAAACGTTGTTCATACTGCCCATGACGAGCAGCGTTGATTTGAGCGCTGCATTTCGCTAACATCGAGAACTGTTATATATTTAGAAGCCTGAACACATTTTGCCTGCGCTACGCTAAGCTTATCGCCCATGGTCAACAACATCTCGTCAAATTGGCTTTTCTCTTATTATTTTTTTAGAACCTACGCAGTTTCTCGATTTGTATTCTGCTAAACTGAAAAGCAAAAGGTAGATGTGCTGGAAAATACATATATTTCCGTCCGCCTCACTTATTCATTTTGCTATTTTTTGCATGTCCCGTGTCAAATTGATAAATGATTGCAATGTTAAACGAAACTAGTCAGCAACTTGAAGGTATCATTCCTAACTTACCCATCGTTAACCTCTCTGCAAAAATATCTCCAAGTTCTTGTTTTCTTTTGTAGCTCTTGTTGTTGTTTCTTCGCTAACTACGAGCCTGAACAAGTCATGTTTTTGTGTTTTGCTGTGGAATTTCTTGAGAGTAACTAATGGCTGAGCGGTCATTTAAGGTAAAGCTGTCCTGATGATTGTTTGATTGGTGTAGCATTTACCATTCTCCCGAGAAACGAAATAAAAAAAACTCCAAAAGTAAAAAGTCTATCTCACGAAATAATTACAGCAGTGCTGGGACGATGTTAGTCAAATGATGCAAGTACAAACAAGACCTTCCCACAAATTCTCAATAGGCGGCCACGGCAAATGTGTGAGAGGGCGAAACGAGTGGAAGAATTGCGGATGCTTTTCACCTTAATCTCCTGCACTATGATTGGGTTCTTAGATAAAGGTCTATAGAGACTTATAAGAATGAATTTGTAGAAGACTAGCGGTTGGCGCTGGGTGTACTTTGCGTCTTCTATGGACCGAAATATAAATATTTCGCTCGCTCACTCACTCACTCACTCACTCACTCACTCACTCACTCACTCACTCACTCACTCACTCACTCACTCACTCACTCACAAACTCACTCACTCACTCACTCACTCACTCACTCACTCACTCACTCACTCACTCACTCACTCACTCGCTCACTCACTCAAACACTCGCACACACACACGCACACACACTCACTCACTCACTCACTCGCTCACTGAAAATTGTGAAATTTTGCATGAACAGTTCTCAGTTTCACATTACGGTACTACTGCTTGGAAAGGAAAAAGCATTAGAAAGTGAAGCCGGAATATCATTCACAGAAAGAACACTATAGAAGTTTATAAATAGCGCATCTTAAGTGTGGTAGCGAGCGTGACCACTTTCCAACTGTTGAGTGCAAAAGGGCTTAAGGAAACAAGACATTATCGTAATATTTACGAGGGTAGTGGCGTACTTAATAAATGTAAACTCCCAAGAAAAGCTCACCTCCCTCCTCTTCTTCCGAAAAGTATGTCATCGAATTATCTTTGTGTCACGTTTCTTCTCCTTCGGCTGCTATAAATTAATTTGGACCTTCGCTATGCACAAATAAATAACTCTTGTAATTCATAAAGGGCAACTTAGTATTAACCAATACAACACCACTTCTAAGTAATCACGCCAACAGCTATGCTCAAGGCTTTAAGGTATGAGGCCAAGTGTTAGGAATATTTT
>JALIZH010028817.1:0-25421 GCA_030522465.1 Rhipicephalus appendiculatus | reverse complement strand
CATAGGTTGTTCTTTTTGCTCCAGCACTCTCATATGCTCCGAGATTTATGTACCAGCCAGATAAATTGAAAATAATTTTCGTGCCGTTGTCCCAAAGCGCTTATTAACTATGTGTTTTTTGTCACAGCAGACAGCTCATCATAGCCTCGCGTTCTGATATATCTACTAAACAGCACTCTCACGCAGTCACACCTTAGAGATGCAGAAACCGTTCCAAAGCTGAGTGGAATTTCAATACGTGGCCTGACCACCTTATCGCAGCGTCTAGTGCGTTTCATTTATATCCCTGTAGGTATGGCATCTCAGATCTTATCGTGCGCTGCGCTGGTACGTACCGTAGACCTGGTTACGCAACGCGCACTGCAGCACCAATCATTTTATTACCCGTTCGCTCACTGAAGTCCTTCAGCGGAGTCATTGCCAAGGTCAGGGCAAGGCATCTGTTGCATTTTCAAACACGTACAGCGTATCACTCCAATTTGGCTGCAGCACGCTGCAGAGACGTGCTGAATAACAAATTTAGTGAAATTTTCGACTTCATTTATTGATGTTGTTATTGATCGTGCGACGAGTCGACATCTTCAAGGAAAAAAAATTTCGTATATAAGGGCTCGAAATCTGGACAGAGTCAGCAGTTGGCTCAGCAGCAGCTCTGAAGCAGCCATGGTAAGACACTTTCCTCCCCACACTTTTCATTTTCTCGCTCTAAGACGAGCAGTACTGCATGACTAAAGGAGATACGCCTTTTACTTAAATAATTCCAGCCTGCCTCCACAATGACGCAGAAAAGCAATTTTATTTATTAAAATACATACATGACTAGAAGCACGTATTCAATTATTATTGTAGCCATATCGTTCATATAACGACCTGTCGTTAAACACACCTTAAAAGAACAGAAGGCTTGTTGATGTTTTTATAGCCTACCTTGTTGGTGTGCCATTCTGTGGGAACAGGCAGTGTTATGTAGAACCTATCATACACACCATACCAAAATAATGTGCCAAGTAAAGTATGGACAACGTGAAGGACCCCACCACCACTTTGTAAAATGTCTACTTTCCAGTGATCAGCTACATTAAATGTTAGCGTTCGTTCAGTGGCAATAAGTAGTTCATGTTGAGCACTTAAAAGCAGTAAGACACACAGCTTTAAAACAAAAACGTATCACTACGCAGATCCGTGCTTGCGTCCTCTTGGCTCTCGCCACCAGCGCTTTCGCTGGCTACACCGGCTACGGCCTTGGCTACGGCCTGGGCTACGGCGGCTACGGTCTTGGCTACGGCCTCGGCTACGGCTACGGCCTGGGCTACGGCGGCTACGCTCCAGCTGTTGCCCACGTCGCCCACGCTGCTCCAGTCGCCACCACTGTCGCTTCCTACCATGCCCCAGCTGTTGCCACCGTGGCTCACGCCCCAGTGGCCACCGCTGTCGCCACCCCAGCCATTCGCCGCCTACCACGCCCCAGCTGTGACCACTGTTGCCCACGCTCCAGTCGCCACCGCTGTCGCCACCCCAGCCCATCGCCGCCTACCACGCCCCAGCTGTTGCCACCGTGGCTCACGCCCCAGTCGCCACCGCTGTCGCTGCTCCAGTGGCCGCCTACGCTGCTGCCCCAGCTGTCGCCACCACCACCGTCCACCACGCCCCAGCCGTGGCCACCGTTGCCCACGCTGCCCCAGCTATCGCTTCCTACCACGCCGCCCCAGTCTACGGCTACGGTGTCGGCACTCTCGGCTACGGCGTTGGCCACTACGGTTTCGGCCACGGTCTCCTCGGCTACGGCCTGAACTACGGCTACGGCCTTGGCTCTCCCTTCCACTACGGTGCCCTCCTCCGCAAGAAGAAGTGTAAGTAGACATATCTATCTATGTTTCCACGCACAGCATATGTTAATTTTATACTACACTGGCATGAGAAAAAGCCTAGAAATAAAGGCGAATGCCTGCAATAATAACACAGCAGTTACGCATTATGCTGGACAGCGACAACGAAAGATTATAGAACACCATGGGGCATGTCGCTTTGCTGTAAATCAGCATATAAGGTGATTGAATGCGTATGAATATAAAAATATTTTCGGCACATTAATCGCTCAGAAAAAGCCCAATTCACAATGTAAGGCTAGGTAAACGACTAAGCAAATTCATGGAAGAGCACTCTGATTGATTAGTGTTGATCACTGCAGGTTGTCGTTTTGATATTACGTAAACCCACTTCAGCCCACGCATTTATATTTTGTATTGTGGTTTTTTTCTCTGAGCCTCGCCAAAATATTGTCATAAACTAATGCTGCCTGCAGAGAATAATTTGCCGGTTGCCTCTAAATAGACGTGCGTATTGTTGTTCATAAGGCTAGAGTTTCTTTTGCATGGTGTCCATTTCTAACATCACATTATTTTTTTTCTTTTCAGAAACAACTCAACGACAATACATTCTAAGGAGACAAAGAAGAGAAATTATAAACACCCACTTGTGTCCTGCTCCGTGCATGAGCAAAGACATTTAAGATGGATGAATAAAATTGGTCGCACAGTTATGAGTCTTCACTGTGATTATGCCTTCAGGGTCCGGTTTTTTTTTTATCCTTCAGGAAATTTAGCTACGCAAGCGCCTTTAGGCGTGTTGGCTGTGTTGGTGAAAACTCACAGCGATGTTCACAAATGATGTGTTTCATTTTTTTAAGTGCGGAACACTTTAGGGTGCCAGACTGTAGTATGCTATCTCGTTTGGCTTAAAGCAGGGATCTAGAAGTCACCTCAGCCAGCGGGCCGCAGTCACACAACCTGGTCCCGCATGGGCCGGAGGGGGGGGGGGGGGGCAGTGGAGAAGGTAAGAACGGGGGGCGGGGGAGGAATTACCGTACAAATTGTCAGCAAACTTCGCCATTTAAAGGCAAACCTTCACCATATCACGTATG
The DNA here is from genome assembly GCA_030522465.1 of Rhipicephalus appendiculatus. Taxonomy (NCBI): domain Eukaryota; kingdom Metazoa; phylum Arthropoda; class Arachnida; order Ixodida; family Ixodidae; genus Rhipicephalus; species Rhipicephalus appendiculatus. The sequence goes on along the minus strand of JALIZH010028817.1, from coordinate 22,501 downwards.
CGGGTCATTTGTGAAGGAGATTTGGTGCCAGGATTCTATCAGCATATCCATATACCGATCTCCAAAATCACTAATAGTTGCATGCCAATTCTGGAAGGTAGTTTTTGTTTCACGGTTACGCTTCAAGACAGGGTGACCACATGGGGTGCCTCACTAAAACAATGCTTTCGACCTGTGTAGCTCACGAAAATTTTTAAATTGTGGAGCGAAGACAGTCATATGAGGGCCGCGGGCCGCAAGAGAGAGACTCGCGGGCCGCATGCAGCCCGCGGGCCGCGTGTTTGAGACCCCTGGCTTAAAGCAACCAAAATCACACATAGCATAGCCAGCTGTAGCATTGTGAATGCCTCGCTCGCGCAAGAAAGAAGTCTTCTTCCTCTTGTTCTTCTTGTTCTTCGAGCACCTTGAAGATGATATTAACGCAAACCTTCTTTATCTTGTTCTTTGGGCGCCTCGGTGATGATATCAACGAAGGCAAAAACCCCATATAGCATAACCAACCGTAGCATATTGAGCGCGTACTCGTGCCAAAGAAAAGTCTTCTTCCTCTTGTTCTTCGAGCGCATTGATGATGATATTAGGTGCGGACATTACTACTATGGCTACGCAAACACGGCAACACAAACCACGTATCAAAATAGAAAGAGGAAGCAACAGAGAAATAAAAAGAGAGAGAAAGAAAGGGAAAACAATAAGAAGAAAAATAGACGAAGAAATTAAGAGCAATAAAAAAAACAGAAAAAAAAGAACTGGAAACGAGAACGAAGAAAGAAAGAGTGAAGCAAAAAAGTGAGAAAAACCGAAGAGAAACAACGAAAGCTGCCCGGCTCCGCACATCATTCAGGCTTGGAACCACTCGGGCGAAGCTGCTTTCTTATTCTTTTTTTTTTTCGCAGCGCACTTAGCACAACGGCTGATCTACCTAATAATATACGTCACCGCCGCGACACAGGAAATGGGAGCTTATATTTGATGAGATGGCTTAAAATGAGGCTGTTTTATTTTAAGTTGCGGTACTGCTAAGAAACGTGCTAAGTTCCACGTCTGAGCAGGCAATCTGAGCAGGCATTTTTTTTTATAGCTTCTATGATTATTGGGTGGATGTTACGCCTGACTGCATTGACCAGTGGAAGCTACTACACCTACATTCATGGGGTGTTCTGGCGTTGCAATATAATAATTGTACGGGTTTTACGTGCTAAACCGACGCTGCGATTGTGAGGCACGCTGTAGTGGAGGGCTCCAGAAATTTCGAGCACCGGCGGTTGTTTAACGTGCATCCATATCTATTCTAAAAAGGACAGGGCGTGCAAACACAGACTCACGAAGGAAGTCCGGACACCGCAAACGCCTACTAAGAACTGAAGATGCGCACAACGGCGGAAAAGAAAGAAGGCACGGAAAACTTATCTGCGCATACCCATGCAATATGCGAATCTATCAATCTGGTACGCGTGGGGGTTTACGTGAAAGATAACTGTTAAGGCATTTGATTTCGTTTTTATGCATGTTAATCTACGGTTGGCTCACGCACGCGCTACCACTATTACCAATATGCCATGCCTCAATCATCAGATGCGTTTCTTCATTCCTATGCCGGTACATTACTGCGCGTTCATCGGAAAGTTGGCGTGCACTTACATTCTCGACAATGTAAACAAGGATTAGAAGGTGAGCCTCCCTCTTTTGTCCGTATTTGCACGCCCGGTCTTTTAAGAATGAATGCGTACCAACTAGCTCAGCTCTTTGTGATTCTAAACCATATCAAAAGTGCACGAGCATTTCACTTCCGTCGAAATGCGGTTCGTTCAATTTCCTTTGCATACCTTCTTAATTTCTGAGAGAGAACAGCATTTCTACATCAAGACGTTGAGCTCTATTCCTTAAGCTCTTTGATAACCAACTTGAGAACGTAAATTCCGGACTCTACTGTACTCAGTTATAATCCTTTAAAAAATGCAGACTCCACCCACAGAACCATGGCGCGCCTGCCTTTAACTTACAAAAGACAGTCGGGCTAGCTGCTTTCCACTCGAACCTTAAGTTTTTTCCTCGGCGATCTTGCATACTGCTCGTATCAAAAGTTTAAAATTCACTGTTACTGCCTAACACATTACGTTCGGCTTGAGAAGCAATCAAGGTGTAAGTAAAATAACTGGCAGTGATATAAGACTCTGACGTTCAAGTTTCCGACCTAAAACCAGCGACGAAAACGCGTGTCTGTATGCAAAACTCGACTATTTCAGGCACTGAAGAAATGCTTGGCGTCACAAAAAATGGGTAAGCGCGACTGAATAGAGCATTTACACAAATTTTCTGCCGGAGAGTCATCAAGTGCTATGGACGGAGAAGACATCTTTTTTTTTTTTCGTTGTAACAGACTTTAGACATGGCGAGGATTATCAAAAACAGCGAAAAAAAAAAGTGAAAGAGGGATATGGAAAGCCCTCGCATTCCAGAAGTAAATCGACTTTGTGAAATGAAAACCTTCTTTCGAAAGCATCGCAATTTCTAGCGGGACAAGAAAGGTATAAACAGATAAATAAAGAACGAAACAAATTTTAAAAAGTACGTGGTCCATGGGATATTGGAGGACGTAGTAGTTGTCGGTGAGGTAAAGGGTAGCCATCGTAGGCTTGGGAGGTGGAGGGGATCACTCTGAAATTGAAGAGAAAAAAATTACGGCAGCTTTCACTAAGTTGCGCAAGGCTGTGTCACAGCAGAGCTGGCGGGCACCTAGTTTGTCCTGACTTGGCTAGGCTTTTACCCCCTCAGCTGTCTCGGTTCCACCCCTTGGCTACACTATACATCACTTTTTTTTTTTACTTTTTTTGAGTTGTGTGATTTTATATGTTCTTTCTATGCCTGTGAGCAGTATACCTCGACAACAATAGCTCTGCTATAAAAAGCCTCAAGCGCCTATCTCCCACAGAAATTTCGCAAATCCCACTTTCGCCTCACTGGCCCACTAAAGATTGTGGAGTTCGCGCCGCCTGGCCAAATGACGGACTGCAGCACTTCCTTAAAACTCAGAAAACATTTATTAGTAAAGAAACCATCAACGCTGAGCTAACAGTCTTCTCGGCAACCACACATGCCAACCATTCTTCAGCCCTCGCCACGCCGGCCAAACAATCCACACGTGCACACACCTCTCCAGTCTGTCGCCAACTCCCCCGCGCATCATGTCGGCTGGTGCTTTTGAACGGGTTCTGTGGGACGCGTGCACCCCTACTGCGCAGCACGTGTAGCTATCAGGGGGAGATGCGCGCGATTCCCACAAGATTAACAGGGGAACACACAAGCCGTGAACACCCATTACGGGCCGCACATTGAAGCTTCTCTCGTTAACTACCTGCACCGAGTGCTTAGGCGGTAATTGAGCCTGTGGTGGTTCATGATGGTGATCATTTTTATCTACGACACACGCCAGACCTCAACAATAAAGGTTCTGCTTTAAAAGAGTCGCATCAGTTGCTAAAGAACAGGCCAATGGAGATGTCGTTACGGTAACAGCAGGTTACTTGAAGACGGTTTTCGCAAAATGTATGCGCTGTTATTGCAGGAACATAAACACACCGTGTAGGGAATGCACGAAACCATTAACTAGACTATCTCTGACGAAGAAATTGAAGGTGGAGGTAAAGCCCAAGGGTTACACGTAGTCAAGCTCTAAAAAGCGACGAAGGACATAGAAAACAAACGACAAATGCTTAAAGTATCCAACTTACGAGAGTCAATAGCATTCGCCTAACTTTCAAATTCATCAACGAGAAAGAAATTCAGGAACCCTTCACCCATCGAGGAAATAGAGGAAAGCGAAGCTGGGCGTGGGCGTGCCTGACGTATGCTTTTTTATAGCGGAGCTGTATACCTCCAATCCACGATGGTTTCTTCTCCGTGGGCAGAAAAACGCCTCGGCGGAATACAAAAATCCAGGCACCTAAAACACCAACAGACACTCGCGCTCTCTTCTACTACCAGGATAGTTTTCAACTCGGACGCTGGGGAATGGCATTCCCCTGAGCTGGGCAGACCAGCTGACAAACGCGTTCGCTGTAGGCTCGTTCACAACTGCAACGACACAACCCAATTACGCCATGTGGGTTGTTTAGAAGCCCTTTGACAATTGAAGGCAAACGGCATATCTTTTCTTTGCAGTCAGGCTTATGACACAGAGATCAGTATTCGTTTCAATGAAGAAAACCACAAAAAGCATCAGAACCTCACACTGGGTGATAAGGCACCTGTGAATCATGGGAACACCCTCCTACGACTTCCCGGCAAATATTGGATTGCAGCTGCCTTGCTATTCACACGAGGGCTTAGAATGTCGTCAAACGGCCCTTGCTTCTCTCCGCTTGTGTTCCCCACTTTCACATGAAAAGAAGACACGTTTAGGAACTCATTAAGTTCATTATAAGACTGTCATGGGTAGACCACAGAAATTAATGGCACCAGAAAAACATCGCGAGTACAATGCTCGACGAAAGGAACAAATTCGTCTGGCTGAAAATGGTCGCGGAAGCAATGACGGTCTTCCAGAGTGACCACAAAGCGATTATCACTATCATTACTCTAAAGTAATAATTACTCTAAATTAAAGAAACCCGCCTCCTCCATCAGCATATGTGCTGTTTGATACAGCTTCGCTGGACATTCACGTTCGCAGGGCGGGATGGCGGCAATTAAGGCGAAAGCCTTTAATGTCTCATGCTCACGTCCGTCCGGTGTCCGTCCGCCCATCCGTCCATCCGTCTGTCTATCCGTCTGTCCGTCCGTCTGTCCGTCCGTCTGTCCGTCCGTCTGTCTGTCTGTCTGTCTGTCCGTCGTCCGTCCGTCCGTCCATCCATCTGTCTGTCCGTCCGTCCGTCCGTCTGTCCGTCGTGCGTCCGTCCGTCCGACCTCTGGCACGGCGCCAGGTGGCCGCCGGGTTGCGCGAACGGACGGCGTTCGCGTCGGACTCTACAGCGCTCGCGCTTTGCTTGCGTAGCGTCACTGTGCCCAGCCTTTGCAATCATTCTGACCGACGCCGTCTCAATGGACACATGCGTCCACGGAATACACTTTCGAATTTCCAAAGGGTCCGTCAATTTAAGCGCTGGAACGCGGATGGAGTTTGCGTGATGCTCAAAGCGCGAAAAAATACTAACGCATGCGAACCGAGGAAGATTAGTCTCGCGTCTCACTGCGATTCCCGGTAAAAAATTAAAAAAGAAAACACGCACAGATTCGGTTTGTGTGTTATCCCAGTGAGAGTGTAAAAGAAAAAAAGACATGGCATAGTCAGTGGAATGGCCACACGCCTTCGCCGAACACACTTTGGAATGTACAAAGTGTCCTTCAATTTTTTTTCTTTGTATGTTTCTTTCTTGCATTCGTTTTTTTTTTTTCTTTAAGCAGCGGCCTTTGCCGGAACGCTCTGTTTGGGCGAAATCGGCGTGGTATCCTACATGTTCTTTCCAATGTTCTTCATGTAGAACGGCCCAATGAAAGAATCATCACGCGATCATGGCAATGTGGTTCAACTAGACCTGTGCGCCGGTCCCATAATCACCGGCGGCGGCGCGCCGGTGTTTCCACCTTCGGCGGCGGCGCGTCATCGGCGCGGGGTTCATGGGATCGGCGGCGGCGCGGCGCGTGAGGGGGGGGGGGGCGGGCAGGTTCAATATTCAAGAGTTGGTGGGGATAAAGAGTTTTCCCTTGAATTTTGAAAAAAAGAAAATCTCTTTCCCTGAAAGGGCAACGCAGTTCATGTAATAGCAATATGTCTTAATGTTATAACGAACTAAGGCTGCAGATAACCGTGTTTCATCCGATCTCGAAAAAATGCAAATGCTGGTGTATGGGAATACGGCCGCTTCCGGGAAAAAAATGGTTTTTGTGCAGTTTGCCGTATCAGTGGTCACAGAACGAAGCGGTGAGATAGCGCGTAGAAGGGTATACGAGCTGTTCGCTGATGCCTGCCGAGATAGCGCGCGTGCCTGTGCTCGCGACCTCGCCCTTGAAATCAAAGTTCACAGTTGCGGCTCGAGCCACGCAGCCCCTGCACCCCGGCGTCGCATCATACTCCTTCGTCCAGCAAAAGACGGACAGGGCTTCCTTTCTGGTTGAGGAGCAATCCACGGCAGGCCTCGCACGCGGGAGTGATGTTATCGCACGCTCTCTCCTTGCGATGGAGATGGACAGCTTGTTTCATCTATGCTTCAGCCGTGTTCCTCGCTAGCACTCGCCCGCTTTTACTGGCGAGTACAGCATCGATGCGCGTACAAAATTTATCGATTTGGACTTTATGCGGAACATGAAGGCGACGACGAAAACCTGTACAGAGTGTCCATATAAGTGTTATATAGCAATAAAAAATATGCAAGAACCGTGGAAGCGGGCTGGCTTTTTTTTCATAGTATTCGCTGTAAAGCGTTCGTCCGTTGGAAGAATCAAATAATCCGGTGCCTCTTCCATCAGTTTTATTCTCCTCGACACGTATTTCTTCCTAAAATACGTGTACGATGTGAGCGTTCAGCGTTAAGCCTATCAAGATTTCGAGCTTGTCGGCTACATTCTCTTATTTCCGCTTGCGCAATCGGAAACTCACCAAATGGAGCGAAATCATTCGGGCACGCTAATTATGCGAGGTGAGGAAGAACGGGTGGGTGAATGCATGCCAAAGCAGGGTAGGAGAGAATTCACAACTGATATGCAGGGTAGGAGAGAATTCACAACTGATATTTCTCGTATATGGACCAATCAAGAGTATGTGCTCTAATCATGTCACGTGAATCACCGTTCTGGCATCACGAAAAGCGCCCAAAAAAAAAAAAAAAAAAAAAAAAAAAAAAAAAAAAAAAAAAAACGCGAGAAACGCCAAGGCAGAATGACACGCTCGATGTTGTATCTTCAGAGGCTGTTTTGGGGCTCTTAAAAAGACAGGGCGCGCAAACACGGGCACAAGAGAGTAGTCAGGAAACCGCTAACTGAAAGATCTTACAGCGGCGAAAAAGAAGGTAGACAAAACAAAAAACACAGCTTCGCACTACATCTCCATCTTAGCACCGCGCACACACACGAACACAGAAAGAATAAGGAAGAACCGACGACACAGCGCTCGTGTCGTCTGTTTTTCCTTGTTCTTTCTGTGTTCGTGTGTGTGTCCGCTGTGCTAAGATGAAGATTTACCAACTTGCCCAAATGGCCACCTTATTCGCACTATAGTCGTGTCAAACCTGAAGGAGTTGCGGAGCTGGGCAGTCTTCTTCGTTGCTCTTCGGTTTTCTCTTGCTTTCCTCCTCTCTTTCTTTCTTTTTTCTCTGTGTCCGTTTTTTTATGTCTTCTTTTCTCTATTTCTATTGATTCCTTCCTTTCTCTTTATTTATTTCGTTCTATTTCTAGCTCTTTCTATTTTTCTTCCCATTTTTTTTCCTTTCTTTCTCTCTCCTATTTTTTGCATGCTTCCTCTTTTTTTTTCTATTTTTATACGTGGTTCTGCCTCTGTTACGCCAAGTCACGACAACATACGAAAGCCTAGGCCCCTAAACTGCTCCGCACTTAATATCATCATGAAGGCACTCGAAGAACAAGATGAAGAAGGCTTTTCCTTGGCGTGAGCGCGCGCTCAATATGCTACAGATGGCTATATATACGTGGTTTTGCCTGCGTTACGCCAAGCTACGATAGCATACGATGACAGCATACGACAGCCCGGGCCCCTAAATTGCTCCGCACTTCTATAATACTTATCTGCGCATTCCCACGCAAGAGGCGATACCTACCAGCATAGGTCGGCGAACTCACTCATGAGTCGACTCACTCGGACTCACTCAGATCGAGCCGTGAGTCTGAGTCTGAGTGAGTCCGGGTGAGTAATATTTTGGTGAGTTTGAGTCCGAGTGATTCCGGTTGAAGAAATTTTTCGTGAGTGTGAGTCCGAGTGAGTTCGGCTCAGGAAAATTTTGGTGAGTCTGAGTCCGAGTGAGTCCAAAGCACAAGATATATTTCTTGAGTGAGTCTGAGTGAGTTACACCTTCTTTTACCGACCTATAGTCCTATCTACTCATCTTCAGCATTATTATCAGCTTTGCCAGGATATATTGATTCACGGTTTTACTCACGTCTACTCACACATATTCCAAAGCAGTGTCGTTCATAAATCATTTCAATATTTATTGATCAGAGGCGCGAATTACGTAGGGGGGTGCCTTGACCCCCCCCCCCCCCCCCCATTAACTTTTTCCAGGGAAGTTCTAAATAAATATGTCTTATGCTGTCATCCAGTTCAAGCAAAATTACCTTACTGGTTTGCGAGCAATCATAACTCGTATCGAAGGTACATATTAAAAGGCGCCAAGAAGAGCACCTATTACGTGAGATATTGGTGTTAAAGAGCATTGACGCCATGGTCGAAAAAACTAAATCTAGGCTAACGGACTCATGAGTCGACTCACTCGAACTCACTCAGACTCAGATCGAGCCGTGAGTCTGAGTGAGTCCGGGTGAGTTATGTCGTGGTGAGTTTGAGTCCGAGTGAGTCCGGTTGAAGAATATTTCGGTAAGTGTGAGTCCGAGTGAGTCCGGCTCAGGATAATTTTGATGAGTCTGAGTCTTAGTGAGCCCTGAGCGCAAAATATATTTCATGGGTGAGTCTGAGTGAGCTCCACAAGTTTTGCCGACCTATACCAGTCAGTTTGGCTTGATGGTTTACGCGAGAGATAACTGGTCAATCTCTTGACTTCAATCTTGTTTGAGTGTTTTCACGTCGGGTCGTTCTAACATGAATACCTACCAACTGGCTCATCTATCGGTTATTAAATGCGAAGCATTTCTTTGCGTACTGCAGGCACTTTTAGCGTTTCTATCTGCGTATCTATCTATCTATCTATCTATCTATCTATCTATCTATCTATCTATCTAGCCGCCTACGTCTGGGTGATCTCGTGATTACCCCTTTAACTTGGGGTAGACCAAAATTAGTATGTGAGAATAAGATGGTTTGACGAATATGACTCGCTGGTCGTGACATGAATAATGACAATCCCGTCGCGTACGTCGTCAAACTCTTTCGGGCAAACCCTGTGGCACATACCACGGGGCGGGTATGTGCCACAGGTATGCGGGTATGTGCCACAGGTGATTGACAGTTTAGACTACCCAGGAACGGCGAGACAAACATTGGTACTTTTAACGCCAGAGCGTTAAAAAGCTGACGTCATCAGCAGCGTTGACCGGACGAATGCAAATAATAAATGTCAAGGACCCAACAGGAATCGAATCCAAGCATTCTGTGTGGCAATCAAGCATTCTACCACAGAGCCACGCCAGGTCTCGGAACTGCTTTTCGAATAGACCCTAATGTTCGTGAAACGTCAATTGTCGTTGCAGTGCTGGCTATCCAATTTTATAAACATTACATATGTACTCCGATGATACAGCCGTCACGCCGGGTTAACATCAATTATAGTAAAGCGCCATCCACTGAAGTTGATATATGTTGCAGTGTCCAGGGCTACCATCCTGGCTAGCACAAGCGCTACATATCAGTTTACCGCTTCTGGTGTTGCTACTGCCCATGTTGCTGTTGGCATCGTTACGCAGCTGTAAACAACTTGTTATGCAAAACATATGCGACTGTGGAACATATGTCTGTGCGTACAACATTTGTTCATATCTTTAGCGTAATTTCGTAACGTTTCGCTCAATAAAACATTACAACACAGTCACCTTCCCTCCGCATGCTTCGCATAACATCGATTCCCAAGGTACGTGGAATCTGCCGACTTTTTCTAAGTTTTTCATTGCCTTTACTTCTCTATTTATTTATCAACTTAATCGAGTCAAAATGGACGGAAGAAAGTGCCTTGACCCATCGATATATATTACTTATCTATTTTATTTATCTATGCACAATCTAGTAGGTTGAAGACTCCACGAATATGTTATCCAGCGAATTCGGTAGTCGCCATGTAAGGCTGGAGGACGCCGCAGCGGTGAGGTCAGGCAATATTGTTGATAATTATAGAGGAATGATACGACAACTTCATAGGAGCTATTCTCGATGTGTCTATCTACAGGAGATGTCCACAGTTCATTTCGACAGAACGCATTCAGTTACTCGAAAAAGCGGTGAGCCGGGATGTTTGCTCTTGACCACGTCGATGCACCGAACTCGCCAGCACATTCCCGGCGTAAGAAAAAGTGGACGAAATTTACAGAAACAGGAACTTGTCAAGTCTGAACTTGCATACGAATGTGTCCAGATGTTCGAGAACGATGCAGGGGATGCGTGCCGACCTTCATAGGTGTGTTAGACGGGCGGCCGCATTAAACCCAATTCGATGGCTTACGCGATCAGAATTCATTCACGGCCTCCGAGATGTACCCCCAAAAGCGGCTGTTTGGGCGCTGCGTTCGTTGCGTTGAAGCGCATTCCGTCGCTCTCATTGGTGTCGTGAGTTGTGAAAGCTTCGTGGCATCAAAATGACGTTGCAGAAGAACCGGAAATAGGAGGAGAGCTGGTCGCCGAACTCCAGCCAATCAGCTGCGGCCGAAATGGACAGTCCACTAGGGGTACACATTGAGAATAACTCCCCAGCCATAAAACATGAAACAGGGGCATGCTGGGAACTGTGACCAGAGCATGAATAAGCACCGGAAAGAGAGGGCGCGCTGCTGGCCGAGATACCACCAATCAGCGGCGGTTGAAATGGAGAGTCCATTACATGGACACATAGAGAAGAGCTCCCCCTGCGAAGTGATGTACTTTATGCCCAGATTCCCCGCTCGGGTTAATAAAAACGACTAACGGCGGCGCGCCGCAATTATTGCGTGGCGGCGGCGGCGGCGTGGTCACTCTCGGGACTTCGGCGGCGGCGCGAGCGGCGTGAGCAAAACCAGTCGGCGGCGGCGGCGCGGCGCGGCGGCGCACAGCTCTAGGTTCAACAATTCATATTTCTCGAAGTCAAATTTTCCTGGAATGTCAAGTTCCATATATCGACCTTACGCGTTGTCCAGCCGTAGCCTTGAAGTTCACCAACATGAAATATTGCAATGAAGCGCCCACAGCAAGTGTTCTGCTTCCCAGTTGCTTTTTGTATCGTCGGTAGAACGCAACTATTCGCTTCAGTTAACACTGGGCAACGATGAGCGTGTGGCGTAGTGTTCAAGGCACTCGCTATCGGACCACGGTGATCCGGGTTCACATCCCAGCTCGTGAAGAGATTATTTCGTTTTACTTGTTACTTCTGTGGTGCGTGCGCACGAACAGTGGGTCAGAAGGGTTTTTGTCCGGGCAATTAGGTTTCAGATGCGAAGCAGCTTAAGGCCGAGTGCAATCCGGTGATGGTGGTGGTGGTGGTGGTGGTGTGCGTCCTGACCACCCTTAAAGGGCCACTAAACCACCCAGAGGTCGAAATTCAGTTGTGGTGGGGAAGTTGTGCACGAGTGCTCAACGAACACGGAGCCGCCAGAATTTTTCGAGACGGTGCCATAATAGCGGAGTTATACGCGTTTGATCATCGAAACGCGGCGATCGCTCCTTTCGCTCTTTCCATCGCTACCCTCCGTTGGTATCCTCTCCCAAAGCCGCTTTGCCCTCTCGCCGAGGCATACGTCATCGCCGACGCGCTGCTCGAAACACCGTCACTTCCGGTTGCCGCGACTCTCCGCATTCCGTGTGCTCCGTCGACTGCGTGCTTGTTGTCGTGGTTCGTCGCCGCTGCGATAGCTCAGATCGTCCTGGTATTTGTGGATATCGCCGTTGTCGGTGGCATGAAAAACATTGGATAAACTGTTTCTGACGTGAAATACCTCATGATTGAATAAAGTGATGCTTGCAGTGTGCCATTTCTGCAAGGCAACGTCCGTTTCCGAACCACCAACGAGATATCGAGCCGTGAACGAAGGCCGTTTCACAGGTAGGCCTAAACAGCGGCACCGGCCGTCTCGGCGAACCGGCTCGCTTCGTTCCCACCCTTGCTCTTCACGTCGAGGCCGTCGATAACACCACTTGCGCGTGTAAACGCGTCATATAGGAGTACAAGTTTTTATCGTGTTGGCTAAAATAAGCGCTGGACAATGAGCTCGCGTTTGAGCGCAAGCGGCGCTACCGAGAGCGTCGGACTAGCAAGGCCTATACGCTCGTAGTCGTGAGTGAATGTGGGCTGTTGCGATGGTTGTAGCTCGCGAAGGCGTAGCTTTGTTGGCAATTTTCTTAAAGAACGAAACGTGGCTGTGTGAGGTTGTTTGTTTTGAACTTAATGAAGAGGATACGTTTTCCGAGCGTGCAAGCTGAGGTGCCGTGTGTGGGCGGAGCCTGCGCGCTGATTGCTCGTTCGCCCCATGTGTCGTGAATCGTCGTCTCGTCGTACGCCGCGTGCGGTGCCGCACGTCGGATCGGATGCCGAATCGCACCATGTGTCCAGCGCTTGCCGCTGCTGCCATGCCGGCCCGTCGAATCGTGCCAGTATGGACCCTGTGTTGCGCGCACGCCTTCAAAGGATCGCCAACATGATGGATCCGTCTAGGCAGGAAGAGAGTTGGTAGTGCGTTAAGCCTCATGCGGGGTTGAATACCGGTGCCAAACTCCTGGACAAGGCGCGGGTAAAGATGGTAGTCTTCAGCAGCGAAGTGGCGCCCACAAACACGTAAACCACTGTTGCGCGTTGATTTTGCTTCAACTCCGATGCGCTCAAGCCAAGCCTGTCGTAAGGCGGCATCACGAGGTAACAAATGTCGCGTCTTTTCGTTTCTCCAGTCGGCGCTCTTGCAGCCAAGCACCGCACACGGATGCTCGAAAACCATCGCAAAACACCACGCTAAACACAGTTGGATTTAGTTCGCGCAGTTGCGTCGCGGGCCGCAGTAGCTGACTCGCATGAGCGCACACGCGGGAAACACGACGAACAACGAGGAGCGCGGCCAGCTGATTGCTGACCTACCGGAAGTCGTAGTTCGTGTGCGACCAATCGCAGATGGCTTGCACTCGACGTCAGATATTCACACCCTGACGTCACGCTGAGGCCGGAAGGGCTCGGAAAGGAGGAGCGATTGTCTTTTGGAATTTGTGGCGCGCCCGCGGCTTTGTAGCGCTGCCGCGTGTGGCATCGTTCATCGTGACGGCATTCTGCACACGATGCGCGTTTACTTGACATGTTTGAAAAATATCGGAGGTGGTTTAGTGGCCCCTTAATGCGCATGCACGAACCGTCTCCCCACACCTCCTCCCCTACGCTCCCCCCTCTTTCTCGCCTCGCAACGCCGACGCAGGCAGCGTCTGTTAGCGAGTTCCTTGATTGAAAAAAACCGACCGCTCGCGCTGCACAACCGTTCACTGGCCACCCCGTATATATAGGCACTGGATCTTGACCTGCAAGGTAGTTCCGGTGGAAGATTTCTCCTATGCGTTGTTGAACAATAAAAAATTCGCAGCGTGCGCGTTAACTAAAAGCGGACTGCGGGTCTCTGAGTCCAATCGGAGTCTTCTGTCTCTCATTGCCCATTAGCAGCGATTGGCATGTTCCAGTAGGAAACACTGGTCTATCACTGCGTGCTTTGCACCTCCCCAGGTTTCTCTCCTGCACGACGCCGCGATGAGTGCCAGCGTCAACGCCGCCGCCAGTGTAAGCGTTAGCGCCCGCTGCTTCGCATCTACACATTTCTCCCTTTAGTGGGAGAAGGTGTAATTTTTAGATGCGAAGCAGCTTATGCTCGGGGCTCTGTCCGTCCCTCCCGCGTCCCGCGTCCGGCCACTTTCATGAAGTAGGGAAGCACCCATTATGCGAATCAGAACACTGTAGTAATATGAAGGCCGTCAACCACTACTACAGTCATCAGAGTCATGGCCGAGAGCACAGAGAGGCTGCTTAGCAATGGCTAGGCAGGTGGTGTCTGTCGCCCAGATTGACCCCATTCCTTGAACTTGCTTGCATGTGTTTGGAGGGCGCTTAGTCCTTCCCGCGTTCCACACCACCACAGCGCATGCGCGTCCCCACCCCGTTCTCTCCTCTAGGAATCATCTACTCTACGGAGGGCCCCCCGCTTCCCACATCCTCCACAGCGCATGCGCGTCCCCTCCAACTATCCTCTCCTACGCTCACCCCCTTTCTCTACTCTAGGAATCATCTACTCTACGGAGCGGCGCCCGCGTCCCACAGCGCATGCGCGTCCTCTCCCCCTCTCTCCTGTAGGAATCCTCGAGTCTACGGAGCGGCTACGACGTCCCACAGCGCATGCACGCCCCATCCCCCCTCTGTCTCCTCTCCTACAGTCCCGCCCCCCCCCGTTCTCTCCTCTAGGAATCCTCTACGGAGCGGCGCGCACGACAGGTGGTGCGACAGCTGCATACACCACTGGGGGGCGCCACGGTAGTTCCGTGGTATGAAAATGACGGAGCGCGCGCGCCTCATTTTCTCTCCTGTGCAGCGCCGCGATAAGCGCCCGGACCGCTGCCGTGAAACGAGATCGGCGACGTTCCTCCCGCTGAAGCTAATTACCTCCCCGCTGCTTCGCATCCACGCATGGTTCCCTTTAGCGGGAGATGGGGAATTTTTTAAACACCACCAGCTACACAGGTAAATCAATACAAGCTTAGCTCGAAAAAGTTACAGATACTCAGAACTGTAACATGAAAGATCTAGGTGAAACAGTGATAAAGAAGGCCAAGCGGCAAGAGGCAGCATATCAAACTGGCTTAAACGAACATACCTAGGAAATAGCAAAATATATGCAGTCAATAGAATCTAAGGCAACTTCATTAACAGTTATGATAAAATAGTGAATTCAACATTAGACTTGTATTCTTAATTATACAGCTCGCAGAACAATAATCCAACTTTTATTTCAATGGATGCCTAAAGGGATACAAAGGTTTCACGTCGAGCAAGCTACCTGGTTAGCACGGGCATGCAAGACATGTCCCACTGAAAAACGATGTAGAAAGATGGCATAACAGTCGATTGTGTTTACAACAGAAGCAATATTGTCACGTGGCTGTCATGGTGAAGAAAACTAAACGCGGCCTGGTAAAGATGAAGCGTTTTTTTTAGATGCGAAGCATCTTATGCTCGGGGCTCTGTCCGTCCCTCCCGTGCCCCGCGTCCCGCGTCCCCCCGTCCCGCGTCCCGCGTCCGGCCACTGTCATGAAGTAGGGAAGCACCCATTATGCGAACCAGAACCCTGTAGTAATATGAAGGCCGTCAACCCTAACACAGTCATCAGAGTCATTGGCCGAGAGCACAGAGAGGCTGCTTAGCAATGGCTAGGCAGGTGGTGTCTGTTGCCCAGGTTGACCCCATTCCTTGAGTCATGGCCGAGAGCACAGAGAGGCTGCTTAGCAATGGCTAGGCATGTGCTGTCTGTCTCCCAGGTTGACCCCATTCCTTAATCTTGCTTGCATGTGTTTGGAGGGGGGCTTAGTCCGTCCCGCGTCCCACACCACCACAGCGCATGAGCGTCCCCTCCCCCCTCTCTCTCCTAAGCTCACCCCCTTTCTCTCCTCTAGGAATCGTCTACTCTACGAAGCGGCCCCCCGCGTCCCACACCCCCCTACAGCGCATGCGCGTGCTCTCCTACGCTCACCCCCCTTCCTCTACTCTAGGAATCATCTACTCTACGGAGCGGCGCATGTGCGTCCCCTCCCCCTCTTTCCTGTAGGAATACTCTACTCTACGGAGCGGCTCCGGCGTCCCACAGCGCATGCGCGTCCTCTCCCCCCTCTCTCCTCTTGGTATCATCTACTCTACGGAGCGTCTCACACCCCCCACAACGCATGCACGTCCCCTCCCCCCTCTCTCTCCTCTCCTACGGTCCCCCCCCCGTCCTTTCCTCTAGGAATCCTCTACGGAGCGGCGCGAACGACAGGTGGTGTGACAGCTGCTTACTCCGCTGGGGTCGCCGTGGTAGTTCCGCGGTATGAAAATGACGGAGCGCGCGCGCCTCATTCTCTCTCCTGCGCAGCGCCGCGATGAGCGCCCGGAACCACTGCCGTGAAATGAGAGCGGCGACGTTCCTCCCGCTCAAGCTAATTATCTCCCCGCTGCTTCGCATCCACACATGGTTCCGTTTAGCGGGAGATGGGGAATTTTTTTAGGCGAACTTGTGCTTATAGTAAAAAAAGCAACAGTCAAAGTGCAGTGAAAGTGGCAAGCACAGGGATTCAGTCATCGATAATCTGATAATCGGCGAAACGCTTCGTATTTTATGCATGAGTGGTCGAACCCTCCACTGTTATCGCTGGTGCTCGCGTAAGCCCTTGAATGAACTTGGCTAGTCGCGCCCTGGGCGTAACCTTAACGGAAAAGTCTGAAAGGTTCGCGGAGATTCCCAAAAAAGCAGTGATAGCAGTTTTTGCAGGTGAAACCCGATCACATCATAAAAATTCAAGGACACTTTGTACATTCTAAAGTGTGTTCGGCGAAAGCGTGTGGCCGTTCCACTGACTATGCCATGTCTTTTTTTTTTCTTTTACACTCTCAGTGGGATAACACACAAAGCGAATGTGTGCATGTTTTCTTTCTTAATTTTTTACCGCGAGTCGCAGCGAGACGCGAGACTAATCTTGTTCCGTTCGCATGCGTTAGTATTTTCTCGCGCTTTGTGCATCGTGCAAACGCCATAGCGTTCCAGCGCTTAAATTGACGGGCCCTTTGTAAATTCGAAGGTGTATTCCGTGAACGCCTGTGTCCATTGAGACGGCGTCGGTCAGAATGATTGCAAACGCTGGGCACAGCGAAGCTACGCAAGCAAAGAGCGAGCGCTGTAGAGTCCGACGCGACCGGCGTTCCGTTTGCGCATCCCGGCGGCCACCTGGCTCCGTGCCAGAGCTTGGATGGACGGGACGGACGGACATGGACGGACGGACGGACAGACGGAGGGACGCACGGACGGACACCGGACGGACGGACGGACCGACACCGGACGGACGGACAGACGGAAGGACGGACACTAAACGGACAAACGGACGGACGGACGGACGGGCACCGGACGGACGGACACCGGACGGACTGACGGACGGACAGACGGACGGACGGACGGACGGACGGACAGATGGACGGACACCGGACGGACGGACGGACACCGGACGGACGTGAGCATGAGACATTAAAGGCTTTCACCTTAATAAAGAAATAGCCTAAGAGTTTGTGGCAACACCCCCATTCTGAAAAAAGCATCGGCCCGATGCTGGAGGACAACACGAATTCGAAAGAAGAAAGTGTACATGCCTAAAGAAAGAACCAAAAACAAATGGACAATAAAGTTCATATGTTTGCTAGCTTACAAAAATGGCTTAAGGCGCAGCACATGCATAACCTCAGGCCGTGCCCGGTGGTGCTGAGAGTTCTTGACGTCGGGGATTACCTCGTAGTCGGGTGCCGACATGTCGAAGAACCCTGTATGGCCGGATGCTATGTCAAAGAAGTTTTTCGCTGAGTTGACATTGGCGTATACGTACAGTCAACCACAAAAGTTTGCGGACCACGCGAGCGCGTGACAAACTGCCTGTCCGCGCCACCGAGCGGTTCGCCATGTACTGTCGACCGCAGTGCTAGGCCGGAAGCAGGTCTTCTTGTTACTCACAGGCCTTTCGATTTCCTACAGCCGCGTAGCGCGCTGCTAGTACGCAGTTTTCATGCGAAGCGCTTATCTGCAGTATGACCGTCGCATTTCGATTTTGATAGCAGGATCAAAGCTATCACGGCGTGCCTCGAACGGCGTTCCGATGGCTAGGTGTCATTTTGTGATAAAGATTGTGACTGATAACAGTTATGCTCATAGACTGCTCTCGAGGCAGAAGCACGTAGACGCAAATGCGAAAGATCGCGTCGCGTTAAAAAGTGAAAAATGAAAATTGTTTGTACCCAGTCAGTAAACAGACAGGCTATATGTGCAATGGCAAATGTGCGACAGATTAAGGGAGAGAGATGCGTCTCGGGCGCTGCAGTGCTATCGATCGCCGCTGACGTAACGGAAATGCCGAGGAGAGGCTTTTGGCCACGGGCTCGCCTGGTCCGTAAACTTTTGTGGTTGACAGTACCTTGCACGGGACGTAACGTGCGTCTCTCGATCGAAACGGCGGCCATATTGGGGGGATCAGCTGTTGCCTCGGTTTGCTTCTTTCTGGGCAGCGCAATTGACCCAATCGTTGACTCGAAGTGTTTTGGAATTGTTCTTTGTCAGCGAAGGTACCAACCGCTTCCATTGGAGAGCCGCTTAGCGCGGCATACTACGCTCAGTTATTCGGGTCAGCGCGCACTCGATCTGGGGCAAATGTGCGACAGTGTCGACCCGTGCGCACGACCAGCTGCCCGCGAGTCGATGGACGTCAGTGCTCTACCTGAATTGACACAAGGGGGCATTGTCAACTAACTAGTTTAGTCTTCGAGCTTCGTCACCATGCTGCAAAAGTTTGAAGTCAAAAAGCTACAAAGCAGCCTGAGTTTATTTCATACAACTTTCGTCTTCTGTACTTGGGGACTGGCCTTCTTTTGCCTCGCCGCTCCCGGCACCGATCAACTCTGTGACTGCCTCCTTATGGGACTCACCTTTCTGTAGGCGAAGTATTTTCACGCGGTCGTGTAGCGGGCAGGGTCTTCATGACGCGCGCTGTGCCCGAGCAGAAGCGTCGGTGTCCAATCGGGATTCGTCCTCGCTTGCAGCTTAAATGGCCTGCCCATGAATGCAACTGGTGTCATACTACTATCGGTCGTGTCCCAGCATTTTAACCTCTGCAATAGGAAGCAACGTCGAGATTTTCTTTTTCAGTGATGCTCGGCAGCATAGCGTGAATCATCGTTGCCGGTTTCCTACCGTAGATGACGTTGTGTGGCGTGATTTGTGTCGTTTCTTGCATGGCCATGTTGTGTCGATAGGGTTTCATCCTTTACCACCACCACGGGAAACGCCCACGCGATCTCTGACAGCTGCTTGTAGTCATCGCGTAGCATTTCGTCGACTTAATAAGAGCCAAGCTCCTAAAGCTGGAGGTAAAACGTCGCGTGTCCGCAAAAAACCGCCAGGCCTGCGCGAAACGCGCAGCACAGTCAGAGCGAAAGCTGGAACAGCGGCCTTTCTAGAGCCTTTTTGAACACTCTTGGGGCAACTACTACAAGCACACTTGCATGGTACCCACTACGCCATAAATCATAATTTTTATGTAGTGGGGAAGCGTCCACTTTTCCTTTATTCGTCATTCTTCTGAAAAGCGTGGTACCCGCTTCACAGTTGTAACGCATTATGTGCACTTTGTTGATGCTGTGGCTGACGACGATGAAGAATTATGCCTGAGGCTTTTGTAATGGGTTGGAGCATTGAACGACCCACTCGTTACGCAATTCGCGTTGTGTGACGCCTGGTTGTTACTTTATTGTTCTAAAACACCTTACAACACATGTTAACGCGATTCCTTACCCGACATGAAGCCTGCATAGGGTCAGTTTGCAACGCAGTTTCAAGCACCGGCATAGCTCAGTGGTAGAGTGCTGGGCTGCCACGCAGAGCGCTCGGGTTCGATTCCCATTGAGGCGTGGGTATTTTTTATTTATTTAGTGTTTTTTTTTCTTATTTTGAGCGATAGTGGTTACGGACACCGGCGGCGGCGGCGGCGGCGGCGGACAACTACGGCGCAGAAACGGCCCTTGTTGTGATCTCATCACAGCTTTCGCTGTAAAAGCCGGCCGCGCCGTTGCTTATCAGCCGCGCCCATTTACGGAGACAGTCCACGCAGCCGCCGTGCCGAGTTTGCTCCCCGCGCAAGCAGACTACGAGCGACGAAAGGCCCGTGCTTCTAACGGGCGTGCCACAGCCAGCTTTACCTGTTAGTTCTGGCGCTGGATTTTAACATTATCGCATGGCCTGTGAAAGGCTGTGGTTCGACTGTAGTTTGTCTATGCCAAGGAAATACTTAGCATCAGCCAAGAAGGCCACGTTAAGCTCCTAAGATCAACCAGTTTGCTGTTTCTTAAGCTTTACATGGCTAGTCTATACTTCTTTTTTTTTCTTCACAGCCTGGCGTAGTCGTGTCGAAACTCGGTGCGGGCTCTGACAGATTGGTAAGGCATCTTGCGTCTTGTGCTAGACTTTTGCGTGCATGGTCAGCATGTCGGCGATCGTTTTAGACGTTCGGTGAGGCCGTTCGTCTGTGGATAATGGTAGGTGGTGGCCTGGCGATGGTTTGTCTTACTCTATATATCTCAAGATCACCTCAGTTAGGTCGGCAGTAAAGGTCTGTCGCTGATGAGGGCCTCTGTTTTTCCAAGACGCAAGAGGACATTCTCAACGAAGAACTTGACTACCTCGGCGGCACTGCCTTTGTCCGGGGCCCTTATTTCGTCGTAGTGGGTCAAGCACTCGCAAGCTACGATGGTTCCTTTACTTCTAGAAGTCGGCGTCAGGAGCGGCCCCGTTAAGTAAATTCCGATTTACAGGGAACGGTACGTGAGGTAGTTCAATGGGCCGCAGAAGTTCGGCTGGCGTAGTCGGTGTTGTCTTCCGTCGCTGACAGTCACGGCAAGTTTTCGGGTAATTTCGGCTAATGAGCACCATCGGCACTGAGGCAATGCCCGTAGTCCTTTTTACGCCGAAAGGTGTTAGCAGAACACAACGGCAGTGGTGTACTTGTATTAGTTGCCCCAAGAGAATTTACATCAGGCGCTAGAAAGGCTGCTCTTCCAGCGTTCGCTGGGGACTGTCTGTGCTGAGGCTTCCGAGCAGGCCGTCGCAATTTTTTTTTGTATCCACGTAAGCGTGCAGGAAAATCCAAGGTGCCCAGGCCTCGGGTCGTCATGCAAAGCTTCCAAAATTTCTGGACGTAATGCTGAAGGTATAACGGGTGCCCGCGTAAGTTTTCCAATCAACTTGACTAGTCGAGTCGTACGCATAATTAGAAAGGAGCAATTAGAAACAACCACGAAGCTTCCCCAAACACTGCTGCCCAGCTGCATGCGCCGGGCAGTGCTAACAGTCTTAATTAGCACCGCAAACAGGCATAGTGACAATAATAGTGGCGGAGCTGTTTAAAAGTCGAGGTTAATCTCCACGAAGCGCCGTCCGCAGAGCCTAGCGGGTATGTGTCACATAAATCGCGCAAGCCCCACCGCTAAGCTCTGGACCGCTCAAGTGAAAAGCTACGTAAATTAGCCTGACAGCATGTGACAAGAACCTATATAACTAGTCTAACTGTAACCGGTCTGTAACTGGGCCAGTGGCTATTTACGACAAATTAGAAAAAGTTCCACTTATCGCCTCCAGTCCACTAATGAAGTAGCTCTCTATAATTCGAATATTCCGCGATGGCAAACGTCGTGCGCTCCCTGGAAGCAGAAGCTGCCATTCAGGAGCGTCGACGGGAATCGGCGCATGAACGGCCACGACGACGTGATTCTTATCCAGAAGAGTAAGGGAGACAAAAGATGAGGCGTGGCTGTACTATTGCAAACACCAATGACCAGCAGAGCTTCGGGGGCCTAACAAACCACTCTAAAGTTAATAAAAGTGCTTTTTTTTAACGCTATAGCGTTAAAGAGCTCATTTCGCAGAAATTCCGGCGTCGGTCTCGGCGTCGGTGCCAGCGTCGGTGTCGTTGGTTGTGAGCGACAAAATCATCTTCTTGTCCGTGAACCGAAAAATCGAGAACGATGCAAATAAAATAAATAATAAAGATTTCGGGGTCTGAGTGAGGAACGAACCCAGGCCGTCTGCGTGGCAAACAGGTGTTCTACCGCACAGCCACGCGTATGTTTTTTTTTTTTAATTTAAGACCACAACCACGCGTATGCTTGGAAATAAATTGAAAATAATTTCCTCTATTCGGAAACGCAGTCAAAATAAGTCGTCCTGTATACCTACGTCACAATAAAACATGGAATATCGCAGTAATATTGGGTGGTACAATCGTACGTTTCCATCCGGGCTTCAGAACACGTGAATATCATAAAGACTTCGTGGTTTTAAGCCGGCCACCCATTACAAAAGGCACACACGTTACTGCATGTATTCCCTTAACACCATGAAGTGGGTGCATAGCAAGTATGTACTAAGTGGTTGAGGTACGCACTAGGGACAGGATAGCGCTATCGCGTTCAACTCTTAAAGACGAAGCTTAAGGGCCCCCCAATTTTTTTTTTTTTAGAGGTCACACCTACCATTTTGCTCCAAACTGTTATGGTGGGATATTTTTCAATGCTAGCCTTCGGACCATGGCTGCCAGGGTTGAATTGCCGCCTCGCAAACAAAGATTCCTTATTTTCTTTCGATCTCTCTTTCTAATCCTTTCTTTATATCCCGTTCTTTCTCTCTCTACTTCTATCTGCCGCTCCTTCTTTCAGCATCTCGCAATCTTTCTCTCTCTCTCTTTCTTTCTATATTTCTGTCCCGTCCCTCTTTCCTTCTCCCTCTCTGTCTCCCTATCTTTCTCGCTATCACTTCCCCTTTATTCTGTCGTCCGTAGCAAGATCACCATAGAACTCATACTATTAAGCAATCATATGCTTCACATAAATGAATGTTCTACAAGCAT